>JASTWL010000712.1:0-90851 GCA_035220575.1 Temnothorax rugatulus | reverse complement strand
GTGCGAATGATCCGTCAAAATCGCGGCGAGGATACCGCCTCCCCGCCCACCGACGATGGGTAAAGTTTTGACGTAAATTGTGTGTGAACAGTAAGATCCATTCGTAAAAAGTATCTTGTGTCATTAGGGTCACTAACTAACGACGAATACAACTTCGACGGAAGTTGATTGCGAATGAAATTATACATATCATTCTCTGTACAGGTAGGATTCTTAGGACCTTCCTTCACCAAAATTTATGGAGCTCTGTTAGACACTCTTTATGTTACTGCCCTCGCGCATAAGACGTTGCAATCGGTTTGCTTCTGATTCGTAGTCGTCAATACTTCGAGACGCTTGCGAGCAACAGTCTCAAATTCCGTGACGCCGAACATTCAGGATTCCAAACTTCGCGCAGTAGATCGAGCAAAACGAAAGTGACCGAGTCGATATCCGTCGACGTGAGTTTGACTTCTACGACCTGATCCTCCAACGGCTCATCAGAAAACGAAACTGGAACCTCCGTATCTTTCATTTGACTCACCAGCGCAATCTTTCTCACAATATAAACGTACCACGCGAGCCGCGAGCTACGGCTATCAACGTATCAACGTTCTCGCGCTTTCAAAAAACTTGAATTCGAGGCTTCGCATTCTCCGGAAAAAAGGTTAGAGGTAACCGCGTCGTTTCCTCCGCGAGACCCACACTTCCGACAAGGACAAAGATCGCGATCGATTACCACCTACAGTGAAATCGTTCACGGTCACGCGAAATGCATACAGTGTCCTACTTGTTATACTACCTCAATGAGTGTCTGTCGAGGGTCGGGGTGAGGAAGTGAAACGCATAGGAAATGCCTAAGCGGTGGGCGAGGGGATGGCGTCGGCAGCGGAGCGCGAGACGCATGGTCGAACGTCATCAAAAATTACTTCCCTTCTTAGGACGGAAAGTGGGGCGGTGCCCCTCTACCGTCCCTAGGACGGAAAGTGGGGCAGTGCCCCTCTGCCGACGCCATCCCCTCGCCCACCGCTTACGGCGCCCCTCTACCGACGCCATCCCCGCGCCCACCGCTTACGGCATTCCCAGCGCGTTCCACTTCCTCACCCCGCCTCCACCATGTCTAGAAATCCCTATATTTAGTCTACTCACATGCGCAAGGAATGTCAAAGTAAGAATACGTGTCGGATGTGTCAAAATCTCATCATACATTGCTTCACGAGGATGCAGCATGTCTCCCTCTGAGACAAGCCCTCCAAAAAATCAGAGCCAAAATCCGTGAAATCAACTCAAGTCACGTCTCATTTGCTTTCGAAATCAAAATCAGTCAAATCTGGCATTTTGTTAGCGACTGTGTGGATACGTGTGAGTTCATCGGACGGGCGTTACACTACGTTTCGCGCTATGCTCGACCAGGGTTCCGCCATCATGCTCGTTACGGAGCGTCTAGCCCAGCGTTTGCGATTGAGAAAACAAAGCGTTTCGGTTGCGATCTCTGGAATCGGTGGTGCGGCGATTACCGCTCAGCACGCCGTGCATGTCAATGTCGCGTCACGCAATAGAAGGGGTTTCTCGTACTCCACGTCCGCGCTGTAATGGCTTGTATTAAGGTCACTCACGACCTATGTGCCTCAAGGACAACCGACATTCACACTCTTGAGTATTTACATGGATTGGAGCTTGCAGATCAGTCACCTTCTGCTATGATAAGATCGACATACTGATTGGTGCCGACTTGTATGGTTTGGTCTTGTTGGACGGTATTCGACGTCGCTCTTCCAATGAGTCCGTCGCGCAAAGCACCCATTTTCGGTTGGATTTTATTTGGAGTTACCTCCGACCATTCCCCCTCTTCTCTGATTATTACGGCACATCATTGCTGTTCATCTGCCGAGTTAGCCACGCAACCTGCGGCAATTCCTGGGAGATCGAAGAAGTTCCGACTTTCACTCACCTCACTGACGAGGAACGCCGGTGTGAGGAACATTTTCAAAGGACACACCGGCGCGACTCATCAGGTCGATATATTGTTCGACTCCCGTTTAAACCGGCCCTCCGATAGACATCGGAGATTCGAGATTCTCAGCTCCTCCGCCTGTTCATCAAACCAGAACGACGCTTAAAAACAATCCCGACCAGGCTGCAGAATATCATTCCTGAGCGTAGTATTTTCGGCTCGGTCATATCACGCCCGTTTCGCCAGTCGAATTTCCATCTCACAATTTGTGTATATACCGCATCACGCGGTAATCCGAGAGGCGAGCTCGACTTCTCACTTGCGAGTTGTTTTCAATGCGTCTCACAGAACATCTAATGGTCTGTCGTTAACGATCATTGATGGTTGGTCCGAAGCGGCAAAAAACTATTGTGCGAGAGTGCGCGGACAGCCGATTGATAGCGCGAAAAGGACAAACACGAGGAAGGCAGTTCACAAAAAAAAGAATGAGTTCACGAAAATTCTATATTACAAAAATAAAGTTTCTAAATACAATATGTACAGTGTTCGTTTACTTTCAGAAAAGAAAGAAGCCGTGAAAGAGCGCGCACAGAAGCTAGTACGGCCATGCAAAGCAGCGAAAGCGTGTTTGCGAAGCGATAGCGAAATTCGTATTTGAGCGAGTGCAAATTCGAAGCGGTGTACAAAAGCGGTTTTACGTGCGGTGAACTGCGAGCGACAGAGCTTCTCCGTCGAAGCAAGCTCTTTATAACCGAGCTTTCTCTCAACAAGCACAATTAGTTTTAGGCGTCGGAGGTGACCTCAGGTCTTCACGTGCGATTGGCGGCCCACGGGGCCCGCCACGCATAAATTCGCACCTGACATGCGCGAGGCGCGGATTGTGACGAGCGATCGGCTGCCTACGTCACCGCGACGCGCCAACGTAAGACGAATATTGTTAACAGGCCGTTAGCAATTGTTGTTGTTTGTCACGCCGACGACTGTTTATAACGTGGGATTTTATATCGCCCAAGAACATAAAAACAGCGTTTGAGAAAGCGTCTTGAAAATAATAGATTGAAAAATGTACTTGGAAAAGCTCACGTTATAACGCAAAGCACAAAGAAATTACATACAACGAATCTCATTTTATTGAAGTTATGAACTTATAATACAACGAAGGGTACACGCATTGTGCCTTTTGTGCGACGAAATCGATGCACGCTACGATGCAATCGCGATCTCAAACAACTATTGTCGCAATCATTATTCGGTGACGTCAACACTGGTACGTATACACGGCAGACATCGTCAAGATGTACCGTCAAATTCGCGTTAACCCTCAGGATATTAATATCAACGCATTTTCTGGACATTTCCTACGGATGATACCGTGCAAAAACTTTGCCTTCTAACGGTTACCTATGGGACAGCTTCCGCGCCCTTTCAAGCCATCCGCGTTATGGAGAAGCTCGTGCAGGATGAGAGGAGCGCTTTCCCTTCGCCGTGTCAGTGCTCGAAGACGACCGTTATGTAGATGATTGTTTGTTTGGCGCGGATGTCAAGCCACACTTAGTGCAAACTCGAGATCAATTACAGGAATTGCTCGGTGCAGCTGGCTTCCATGTACGAAAATGACGAGTAAACTGTTCGACTTTAATCCGCGATATCGATCCAACTGATAACGGTCTCGCGAGCAATAACTTTTCTCGGAGGATAAGTCTCTCAAGATCCTCGATCTTTTGTGGAATCCTGAGAGTGATGCTTCCCGTTTTGCGATTTCTCTTCCGCATTATTCCGTAACCACCAAGCGCACGATTCTTTCGTCAATAGCACGCATGTATGACCCCTTGGGTTGGTCACGCCAATCATAATTGCCGCAAAAATTCTGATGCAAAAGCTGTGGTTGCACGCTGTACTGGGATGATTTCCTGCCAGAAGATTTACTCAAGCAATGGACTAGTTTCTGTAGTGAGCTTCCTCTTTTACAGGCTTGTCATGTGCCTCGTTGGATCGGCCGCGGCTCCGCGACGCTACAGTGCGAAATTCATGGGTTTTTTGACGCGTCCACATATGCGTATGAGGCTGCAGTCTACTTGCGAGTTTGCACTTTTGATGGTACTGTTCGGATTCTTTGTTAATTGCTAAGTCGAAAAGTGGCACCTCTGAAGCCACTGACCATTCCGCGTTTAGAACTACAAGCCGCCCTACTGCTAGTCAAATGTGTCACTTTCATGCGGGACACTCTGTCACTTCAAGATAGTCCGTGTCATTGTTGGACGGATTCCTACGTCACTCTCACCTGGATTCAAAACCACCTTCGAAGTGGAAGTCATTTGTTGCAAATCGTGTCTGCGAAATTCAGACACGCCTTCCGCAAGCAATCTGGTATCATGTTTCCACATCGTCAAATCCTGCTGACCTAGCCTCACGCGGACGGTCCGTCGCCGGGTTTGACAACTGTTCACTGTGGTGGAACGGTCCGGATTGGTTGGTTACTCTCGTCTGATCAGTAGCCGACCGCGACAAAGGCCTCGCCTCCCGAGACCGCGGTCAAAGAAAGATCTTCTGTGTCACATGAACGCAGATTGGGATCTTTTTCAACGCTACTCATCATGGCCGAAACTCTTAGGAGTCACCGCCTACGTAATGCGGTTTGTCACACAGTTGCAATCCGCTCATAAATTGGGTAATGTAAACGACTGATAAACAGATTGCTCTCTATCAGCTCACGAGATTCACTTGTATCGAGTCTATTGGCTTCGAGTAATACAAGCTCAACTGTTCTCAGTTGAACAGCATCAATTACGGATAAAACTTCCGATTTCAAACCGCAGTCACTTGTCGTCCCTTCATCCGTTCATGGACGAGGAAGGGTTGATCCGCGCCAGGGGACGACTACGGCAATCCGAAAAGATTAAGCATCCCATAATTATCGCTTCGCATCCTCTCGTCAAACTAATTATTCGATTTACTGATCTGCAAGCTCTTCACGCAGACCCGACTCTAACGTTGTTGCGGCCCCAATTTATTATTAAGAAATAGGATAAAGAAATGGTTTTATTATTTAAAGATCACAATATTATTTAAAGAGCAATCGTATTAAATAAAGTATTGTAATAATATTAAACGCGACTGTAAAGTGTCCGCAAGACGAAATCCTAATCAGCAAAACAATGAGTTGCGAGAGCGGCCTACATCCGATCGAGCAACTCAGCAGTAATGAAGGACGAACGAGCCGATAAAAGAGAACAAGAGGAAGAACCGGGAGGGCAATTGAAGTCGGGCAGTGACGAACATTTCTTGTACATAATAATTGTCAAACTAAGTAATTATTAAAATTCATTTATTCAAAGTGCCGTGTATAATAATTCCGCCTCCTCCGTGGACCGAAAGAACCCGGTGCCTCTTCTCAAAAAGGGGCACAACACGTTGCACCTGCTGCGTGAGAATGGGTGCTACGAGCGCGGCAAGTAGTCCGTTCGGTTCTGCACACCTGTGTCACTTGCGCCCGAGAGAGGGCTGAAAACGGCCACAAAATTGATGGCGGATCTGCCGCATTTTCGTGTGCGTCCGTCGATCAGAGACTTCATTCATTGCGGCGTGGATTACGTGGGACCCCTGTTCATTCGGTCCGCTCCGGATCGCGGACATAAAAGTCACAAATCATATATTGCGTTGTTTATATGCATGGTCACCCGCGCGATCCACCTTGAGCTTGTGAGCGAATATTTGACAGCAGCATTTCTCGCCGCGTATAGTCGGTTATGCGCCCGTCGTGGAATCCCCAGTTTTATGTACTCTGATAACGCCACGAATTTTCGGGCCGCTCAGCGTGAGTTAGCACTGGCTTGGCGGACGGTGAGGGATTCGACGTCAATGACGAAATTGGCTGAGAAGGGGGTCACGTGGCGCTTTCTCCTCCCCATCCGCACCGAATTTCGGCGGTTTATGGAAAACTGGGGTGCGTAGAGTAAAGAATCATTTGAAGCGCGTCGTCGGTTCGCATACATTAACGTTTGAAGAAATGGTTACTCTTCTCTGTCGAATCGAGGCTTGCCTGAATTCGTGTCCTATCGCATTGAATTCAGACAACATCGATGGCTATTCCGCTCTAACGCCAGGGTATTTCTTAATTGGTTCTGCAATTACCGTGATCCCGGAACCCACGTTGCGTCTAAATTCTAATTCTAATTCTAAATTCTAAATTCTAAATTCTAAAATCTAAATTCTAATTCTAAATTCCAAATTCCAAATTCCAAATTCCAAATTCCAAATTCCAAATTCCAATTCAAATTCTAAATTCTAAATTCTAATCTAATTCTAAATTCCTAAATTCAATTCTAAATTCTAAATTCTCAATTATAAATAGTTATTATTTATTTTAGATATATCAGTATCTGTTGTTGAAGCCCGATTTTCTATCCGACGAAAGGAAGAATCGGTTAACCCGGTGGCAATTATTGAGTCAGATACGCGATCGTTTTTGGGAAGGCATGGGTAAATGATTATCTACATTCATTGCAGCAGAGACCAAAGTGGCGCACGGTTCAATCTTTAGCTCAAATCGGGCGAATCGTCCTTCTGCGGAATCTTCTCGTTGCCCCAAGCTAGTAGGAGCTCGGACGTATAACCGAGTGTCATCCGGGACCGGATGGCCTCTGTCGCGTAGTAACCGTTAAGACCACCCGATCTAGGCGAAACTTCCGAAAACGTCCATGCTCAGATTTAGGTCAAACTTTGTAAAACAGGTTCCTTTTAGATAAAAAAGACATATACCAAAAGGATTTCTTGCGACTCCAACGTTTAGCAACTTTTTAAATATTTTTTTTAATGAACTCAGTATATTACGAACAAACTAACTCAGTATATTATAAACCAAAACAGCTCTCAAGTAATGTAAACAACCATAAAGTCATACCCGTCAAAGTCATAACATAAACATTATTGGCGAAACTTCAGAAAATCAGAAACGTTGTAAACCCATGTGGCACCTCGTTTCGCGTGGAAAGTGTATGCGTGGAGGCAGTAGGTTCCGCCCCCCTGCGGGGGGCTCCACTATTATTAAACTAGACACATAGTGTGCCTTCAAAATACATGCGTTGGCTTTCCACGCGTGGAAAGTTGTAAACCATGTGGCACCTCGTTTCGCGTGGAAAAATGTATGCGCGGAGGCAGCAAGTTAAAAATGTTAAAAAAGTTGCTAAACTTTGGAGTCGCAAAAAGTCCTTTGGTATATGTCTTTTATATGTCTTTTTATCTAAAAGGAACCTATTCACAAAGTTTCACCTAAATCGGAGCACGGACGTTTTCGGAAGAACAGCCAAAATAAGTATTATTTAGTAAATAATTTTATAGTAACATAGATAAGTCACACAGATTCTGTTAGTCGATTAGTTGTTATTTTAAAACCTAAATGTATTTATAAGAATATCTAACTTCAGCATTTAAGTATTACCCTAGTAGCATTATACATTGGCTACATATTGCGCCAATGTAAAATGCTACTAGGGTTATTAACAATGTTAAAATTATTTTATCAAAACGTAGAATAAGATTGCCGAACTTAATTAACGTAAACAACATTTAAATTTATTTTTATTCTATATTCTAATGAAAATTTCTTGATTCCTAGTTTCTCCAACCGGATCTTACTTAGATAGCTTGGTTGCCAACATTTCATATCAAAATCCACCAGGACCTCTTATTTCGCAATATGATGGATATGAATTTATGTGTGGAGACCGTTATACGCCATCTACATGCACAAAGCCATGCACATGTACTCATGTTTATCATATTTCACTTGGAGCACTCGTGGATGTATTAATCTATGATAAAAGTATGTATGGCATTCTTAAAAAAATTAATACAGCAAATTTTTTACGCATAATTTGTATTTTATACATTTTATAACAAAAGTAACACATTTTTACTTTAAATTAATTATAATTTTAAAAATTCTGTTGATTATATACAAGGAAGACCGGGGCTATTTGTCTACGGGAGCTATGTGTCCACAGTACTGCTATCTAAGGTTTTAAGAGACAGACGTCTCTACCATTATAACAATAGTTGAAAAATGTTCTACGTAAGAGATTTAAAAGTTGTTTGTTTTCTTGCGATGCTTCTCGCGGACGCTACACTGATAAAAATATGTCATCATTATACTGTGAAAATTAGTGGTCATTTTTAACCTTCGATTTACACAGTTAAAATACAGAGTAATTTTTGTAATTTATCTCAAAACGTTAAACTTACTTCAAATAAAATAAGTTTCCGTTAAATATTTTTCAGTTTACTGCCCGGTGGTAAAAGTACTTGATTTATTTAATATTTACACTTTAGCACGGTTTTACTTCTAATATAAAATAACATTTTTGATATAATCGCTATTCGAGAAATTATGATTATAACAGTATATAATTATAGATTTTGTGTTTTTATGGGTAAAGTAAAAAATCACATCTCACATATATATGTTGCAGATATGTCAGAGAGATATTTGGCTACTTAACCTTCTATTACTGCAATAATTTCGAATATACCGTAATACCGCGCTACTGAGAGTAAAATCCCATGCCAGACTATAAATTTATTGTATAAAAATAAAAAAGCATATGTAATGTTATGGATGAATTTAACAATACCGGGAGCTAATTTACAAATGATCTGTAAAAATACCAGATACAGTTATTTTTCATAAAATTTCAGTATTTTAATTGAAACAAGAGAAAAAATGCAAATTTTAAGTTAAAAAACTATAAAAATTCAGTAAATTTGTCAAAAAAATGAATAAATTTCCTCTGTAATCCTCTGAAAATTCACATCGACTTTTATCAGTGTATATCCCTTGAGAAAATCCCTTGAGAAATCTTTTTAAAAAACCATAAAATTTACTATAGAGAAAACTTAAGAAATATGAAAAGTAAATTTGGATACTTAAAACTATTGTTTAAAGTAGTCTTAAAACCTACTTTTAAAAAAATCTAAAAAAAACCTAAGAATTGTGAAAAGTAAATGTCGACAATTTTGAAGTTAAAATTGTCTAAATTTACTTTTCGGAATTCTTAAGTTTTCTCTTAGAGATAAGTAAATTTTAAAGTAAGTATTACAGTAAGTTAAATTTTACTTAAAATGTTACATTATTCAGTACACCAATGTTTTGTAAGTACACCATGTTTTACAATGTAATTTTTATTTGTAAGCCAGTTGTACTAAATGCAATGCATGTACTTTAAACAAGGTAATTTGCCCAGGTAGCAAGGTCACTTCGATATTTCAAATTGATCATTCACTAACTATTCTTGACATCACGAGTTGACGCTTTTATGACGTGAAAATAGCAGTCTAATGTCACAAATTCTTGACGTCATAAAATGTACCATATTTTGACATCATGAAATGACGTCTTTTCCTTATTGTTAGCATGATAATGTATTTAAGGCGCAAAAATGGATAGTCATGTGTAATATATATATATATATATATATATATATATATATATATTAGGGTGGCAATATTTTTGGGTCAAAAATTTGATTTTAAGTCTCACCCCTTAAATTCGTTCTACGAACTCTAAAATGAAGACCCTTGAAGAGCAGGCGCTGTAACTTAATATTTAGAGGTCGCTCAAAGCCTCTAAACATTAAATTTTTTTCGAAAAAGTGGTAAAAAACTGCGTTTTTTACTCATTTTCACTGCTAAATCTCTTTTCGTTACCTTATTAAAGTACCTGGCCATCAAGTTTGAGGTACACATGAAACAAAAATATAAGTAATTAATGCAATCTTTGGCATAAGATCGTCTATAGCAAATATAAAATGATTTAACGAATTTAACCATTTTTTAACCATCCACGGCTTATAATCTTGTTTTGTAAGTAAATATATCAAACGTCACTTTAGAAAAACATTTTATCATCTTCAAACTTAAGCCTCTCTAAAGTTATATGCTGTAGCTTAAAAATTAATGGTCGTTAATTGCTTCAAAATATTGCTATTTTATTAAATAGTGCACTTAATGTAATTTTCTACATTGAATCCTTTTATTATTTTGGAAAGTAAATTATATTATCAATATATCATTTAAATTAAGTCTACGTTTTCCGCAGGAAGTTTTCGTGCATCGCATTTATCAGATTTCATATAGTTTACGCTATAGGTGATTGTTTTAATGAATTTTGTATGTATGTACAGTCGGCTACTAAAAAAAAAAGGTTGCAACATATGAAATTGGCCGCGTATCGGACCTCTTCTTCTTCCTTAGGAGCCATTACCCAAGGAAGAAGAAGAGGTCCAATACGCGGTCAATTTCCTGTGTTGCAACCTTTTTTTTTAGTAGCCGACTGTACATACATACAAAATTCATTAACCCTTTAGGGGCCAGAGTACATAATTATGTACATTAAAAAAAAAAGTGTAGTTTTGAACTAACAACCAAAAAAACTTAAAAAAACTTGAAAAAACTAAAAAAAATTTTTTTTTTTTTTTTTTACTAAAAAACTTTCATCAGGGACGTCTTTTAAGACTATTTTATAAATTATAACATTTTACTCCAACGGGATCGATGTGTGGGCCTTAAAGGGTTAAAACAATCACCTATAGCGTAAACTATATGAAATCTGATAAATGCGATGCACGAAAACTTCCTGCGGAAAACGTAGACTTAATTTAAATGATATATTGATAATATAATTTACTTTCCAAAATAATAAAAGGATTCAATGTAGAAAATTACATTAAGTGCACTATTTAATAAAATAGCAATATTTTGAAGCAATTAACGACCATTAATTTTTAAGCTACAGCCTATAACTCTAGAGAGGCTTAAGTTTGAAGATGATAAAATGTTTTTCTAAAATGGCGTTTGATATATTTATTTACAAAACAAGATTATAAGCCGTGGGTGGTTAAAAAATGGTTAAATTCATTAAATCATTTTATATTTGCTATAGACGATCTTATACCAAAGATTGCATTAATTACTTATAATTATATTTTTGTTTCATGTGTTGTACCTTCAAACTTGATGGCCAGGTACTTTAATAAGGTAACGAAAAGAGATTTAGCAGTGAAAATGAGTGAAAAATGCAGTTTTTTACCACTTTTTCGAAAAAAAATTTAATGTTTAGAGGCTTTGAGCGACCTCTAAATATTAAGTTACAGCGCCTGCTCTTCAAGGGTCTTCATTTGAGAGTTCGTAGAACGAATTTAAGGGGTGAGACCTAAAATCAAATTTTTGACCCAAAAATATTGCCACCCTAATATATATATATTTTTTTTTGTGACGTTGCAGTTTCGCTGCACGGTGGCAGCGCCCCGCCGCCGTCACAAGGCGCGGGTTTCGCGCCCGAGGACGGTCCAGAGAGTCGATGCGAGATCTCCAGAGGCATAATTTAATCGCGTTCATATTTTCTGATCCCGTTATATATATTTTTTTGTATAATGCGTGGCGCCTCACCGAGACGAAACACGGATCTTCTCCAAGGGAATACGAGGGAGTAAAAGAAAGAAAGCGGGCCAGGAGGATCAAGGCGAGAAATCGATCGAAAGCGAACCGCGGCGAGGCTCGCGGGCCGTCGAGCACGAGGGAGCGCAGGAAGACACGCGCGCGGCGCGTGACACAGCGGCGGGCGGACCCGTAGAAAGCAGGGCCCCGGCGCCGGGGCAGAATGAGTCTCACCTGCTCTCCTCCCCTGCAAACCGGACTTCGGGATGGATGGCCACCATTCCCGGACCATGTCCCGGACTTTTTGTTTTCTTTTTTGTTTTTAATACCATGTATTATAAAAAAATTCCAAATTATAAGAAAATATTTTAATAAAAGCACCAATGAGAATTTGATTAATACATCGTGTGCGTGAAACAGGATCTGTAATTCCTGACAAAAGAAGAGATGCAGTTATTGAATGTCGTATCCGCACAGTTCAAAATGAAGAAGCAATTTTACAAGCTGCAGAAGATAAACCTTCTACTAGTATACGCAAAATTAGTAGGGAATTAAATATCTCGAAATCTACAGTACAGCGTGTATTAAAAGAAAACAGATTTCATGCGTATCATTTTACAAAAGTACAAAATTTATTACCACAAGATTATGAACGCAGAATGAGATTTTGTACATGGTTACTAGAACAGGAAGAAAATCAACGTGGCTTTGTACATAATATTTTATTTACGGATGAATCGTGTTTTACGTGTGAAGGCAGTTTTAATACTCATAATTCACATGTTTGGGCGAACGAAAATCCAAATTATTATAAATTGAGGAATTATCAGCGTCGATTTAGTATCAATTTATGGGCTGGTATACTAAATGATACAATTGTGAGTTCTAATGTATTAATTACTTTAATTATTAGAAACACAATTTCCAATAATTACAAAAAATTCCAAAAATTTTACAAGTACGTACAATACTGATATTAAATTTCAGATTGGTCCTTTTGAAATGCCTGCAAGGCTACCTAGGCTAACTGGGAATATTTATACAAATTTTTTAAGAAATGATTTTATAAATTTGATAGAAGATATTCCATTAAACCAACGACAACAAATATTTTTTCAACACGATGGAGCACCACCACATATTTCTTTAAACGCACGCCGCATATTGGATGCAAATTTTCCAGCGAGATGGATAGGACATGGAGGACCTATAAATTGGCCGGCAAGGTCACCAGATTTAACGCCTTTAGATTATTTTTTATGGGGTACTTTAAAGGAATACACTTATCGAGAAAATATAAACGACCGTGAAGAACTTGAGGGCAAAATTATTGAAGCAGTTGCGACTATAACACCACAAATGATACGAGATGCAGGGCGGAATTTATTAAGACGTGCACAATTATGTATACAATGTGATGGTAGACATTTTGAACATCTTTTATAAATAAGTATAAAAATTTATTTTAATCTAAATGATAAATTCTGTATTGAATTGTAATTTAAATAATTTTTGTATTCTGTATTCTTGTAATTCTGTATTCTGTATTCTGTATTCTGTATTCTGTATTCTGTATTCTGTATTCTGTATTCTGTATTCTGTAATTTTGTAAAGTTACGGCCAGCTTATGTAATTTCTTATCTAGCAATAAGTTTATTTTAAATTATGAAATGTTAAATTAAAAATAAATAATTTTATTATTAATAAGATTTATTATTAATAAACTGAAATGTAATTCAATAGCAAGACAAGTAGAAACATATGTATTTCTTATTAAATAACTTTATTATTAATTAAAGTAAAATTATGTATTTTTATTTTATGTTCTGTTTATTAGCACTTATTAATAAACAAAAATGTAATTCATTAGTTTATATTTATCTGTAGGTACATTTTTACAACCAGAATCATCATCCATTTATGATAAAATACATGTGACAGTTTTGACAGTTCGATACGTATCACATTTTACATAATTAATATTCATGTCTTTTACTCTGCTATTAATATTATTACATTTAATTAATAATTCACATACATTACAATAAAGATAAGAAGCAATTACAACAACGCAGACAATACGTATGCAAAATTATATCAGTTTCGATCATGGAATTCATGCGCTTGAAAGCACCTTCACTACTGTGCAATGTGACATGACTGAGCGCGCGAATTTCAGACAACTTGATTGGCCAACTTTGAACACTTCTTACTTAAAAACTATTATAGCCTCGGCATTTTGGTATTAGGATTTTCGTCTCAAAATGATCTCAGGTATCTGCCATTAACAAGTGGCACGTCAGGTCTGGTACACCCTGTATATATATATATATATATATATATATATATATATATATATATATATATATATACATAACCCTACAACTTTTATAAGAAACATTTTTCTCTACAAACAGTATTTTTGGAGATAACCATCTGTAACGCTTTATTTTGTCCACCCTATATATATATATATATATATATATATAATATATATATATATAATATATATTATAATATATATATATATATATATTATATATATATATATATTATATATATATATATATATATATATATAATATTAGGTGCGCAACTAAGTTCTCGCTGTTTTTTTTATGAAAATGCAACTTTATTGTGAAAAAACGGTTATGAATGACTCATTCAAAGTATTGCCCATTGCTAGCTACAACTTTTGCCCATCTTTCTGGCAGAGCTCGAATACAGTTACGATAAAAGTCTTCGTCTTTTGAGGCTATCCACGAATCAAGCCATTTTTTGATGTCTTCATATGAGCGGAACTGCTGATCAGCCAGACCATGTGCCATCGAACGGAACAAGTAATAATCGGACGGCGCAATATCTGGGGAATATGGCGGGTGGGGTAGGACTTCCCATTTGAGCGTTTCCACGTAGGTTTTAACGGGTTTGGCAACATGAGGCCGAGCGTTGTCATGCAGTAGAATCACTTTGTCGTGCCTCTGCTCGTATTGTGGCCGTTTTTCGCGCAGTGCTCGGCTTAGTCGCATCAATTGAAGTCGATACCGTTCCCCAGTGATAGTTTCGTTCGGTTTCAACAGCTCATAATAAATAACACCGACCTGGTCCCACCAAATACACAGCATAACTTTCGCAGCGTGGATATTCGGCCGAGCCAACGACGTAGAAGCATGACCGGGCAGTCCCCATGACTTTTTTTTCTTTGGATTGCTGTAATTAATCCATTTTTCATCACCCGTTACGATGCGATGAAGAAAACCCTTCCTTTTTTGCCGCTGGAGCAGTTGTTCACAGTCGCTCAACGTCCCTTGGCTTCAAATCATAAGGAACCCAAGTTCCTTGCTTTTGAATCATTCCCAACGCATGCAATCGCTTGGTAATGGCTTGGCGGGTAACTCCTAATGCTGAAACAAGCTGTTTTTGCGTTTGGCACGGATCCTCATCGAGCAATGCCTCCAATTCAGCGTCTTCGAATGTTTTTGGCCTTCCTTCACGCGGACGGTCGTCAACATCGAAATCACCGTCTTTGAAGCGACGGAACCAATCACGGCACGTTGTTTCACTTAGAGCAGCATCTCCGTAAACTTTTTGGAGCTCTCGATGCGCTTCAGCCGCCGTTTTCTTCGAATGAAATAAGAAAATCAACACTTCCCGCAAATGACGATTATTTGGCACAAAATCAGACATTTTCACACAATCAAAAGTATATGACGCCAAAACAAAATCACTAACGTGTCAACGCGGTTTGTTTACCATATGTCTAAGCTTGGTTCATGACGTTTTGGATATGTCTAAATCGACCAGCACTTACTGCTGGAGCCATCTATTGACAAACAGCGGGAACTTAGTTGCGCACCTAATATATATATATATATATAATAAAGCGTTACAGATGGTTATCTCCAAAAATACTGTTTGTAGAGAAAAATGTTTCTTATAAAAGTTGTAGGGTTTCAAATAATGCATTGCATAGCATATATGTACATATATGTATGGGTCTGCTTATTGTATAAGCGGTTACCTACCTTATTGCTACT
The DNA here is from genome assembly GCA_035220575.1 of Temnothorax rugatulus. Classification (NCBI taxonomy): domain Eukaryota; kingdom Metazoa; phylum Arthropoda; class Insecta; order Hymenoptera; family Formicidae; genus Temnothorax; species Temnothorax rugatulus. Next base: position 75,452 of record JASTWL010000712.1, on the reverse strand, counting down.
TATTTATTAAGGCGTGAGTAGGAGTTGGCCTACGGATAATGTAATCGCAAAGGGGTAGAAAGGAAGGTGATACATTTTTGCATTTTAAACAATATATTGTTGTGCTGCGCTCCACTATTTCTCTAGCACTCGCGTTCGCGTCGCGCACTCCCAGATTCGCGTAAGAAAGAAGCACTCTTTTAAAAGGAGGATCTCAGGTTTATACAGGTTCGGAACGATAATACAGAAAAGGTTTGGACAACAAGATCGAACGGTTCGAATCTCCAGATAAATCTGACGGGCGATGATAAATCAATCAATCCATATATGTCCCGTTGTCAAGGGACGCGTTTCGGCTTGAAGCTACTCGTGAGCGAAGTTTAGGCTTCTCGTGAGCGAAGTTCAGCACGCAATGGGTGTCTCAGCACAAGTGCAATAATATATATATTTTACACTATATACATAGGTTTATCGTGTCAGTGTATATCTTATAACTTTATATCCGCGTCTCTTGGGTTGTATGCCTGCATCAATGCCTTTCGAGGGACTAGTTTGCGTAGCTGTCGTGTTCTTCTTAACGGGAGAAGGTAGTAGTGAAGAGATCGCGGATGGAACGTCCCAAGGAAGGTTTTCCTTATCCTCGCTTAAATCAATGATCGCCCTGGGTGTAGCTGGACGAGAAGAGTTACGCGGAGGTGAAGAGGAAGTGACCTCCTGATACTTTGCCCCAGAGGTAGGCCCCTTATCTTTTTTATCTGCCTTTGACTTGCAGCTGGTGCTGGCTTTAGAGAGGCTAGAATCGGACCTTTTGGAGGAGACGTCGTGGCGTCTAGAGACAGGCTTTGGAGGGTCGATGCGATAGCTGAACCTGGAGGACGACTGGAACCGCTAGTACTTGGTTCTTTTAGTGGGTCGAGTTTCCTTCTTTTGGTTGATACCGCCTGTAGCAACATTGGCCGAGTTTTACGCCGCTTAGTAGGATCTTCATCTTGCATTTTGAAACGCTCCTCAAATAGCGGCGTTTTGTACGGGGTGGACGTGCTCCGAGGACTGGCGTTTGATGCCAGGATACAAGCCGAAGACGACCAAGCGCCCCGGGAGTTGACGAGCGTCCACGCGCTATTGCCGGAGGCGACCTAGTGCCTAAGTGTCGACGAGTGTCCACGCGCAACTGTCAAGAGGCGTCCTAGCGCCCAGGAGTCGGTAAGCGTCTACGCACCACTGCCGAGGGCGTCCGTGCGCCGAGGAAGTCGGCGGGCGTCTATGCGCCACTGTCGAGGGCGTCCAAGTGCCTAGGATTCGACGGGCGTCCACGCGCTACTGTCGAGAGGCGTCCTAACGTCTAGGAAGTCGGCGGGCATCTGTGCGCTACTGCCGAGGGCGTCCAAGCGCCTAGGAGTCGACGAGCGTCCACGCGCCTCTGTCGAGAGGCGTCCTAGCGCCTAGGAAGTCGACGGGCATCTGTACGCCACTGCCGAGGGCGTCCAAGCGCCTAGGAGTCGACGAGCGTCCACGCGCCTCTGTCGAGAGGCGTCCTAGCGCCTAGGAAGTTGGCGGGCGTCTGTGCGCCACTGCCACGGGCGTCCAAGCGCCTAGAAATCGACGGGCGTCCATGCGCCACTATTGAGAGGCGTCCTAGCGCCTAGGAAGTCGGAGGGCGTCTGTGCGCCACTGCCGAGGGCGTCCAAGCGCCTAGGAGTCGACGGCCGTCCACGTGCCACTGTTGAGAGGCGTCCTGGCGCCTAGGAAGTTGGCGGGCGTCTGTGCGCCACTGCCGAGGGCGTCCAAGCGCCCAAAAGGAAAACCTCTTCAAAAGAGTACACCCACTATCTGGGTATCGTAGGCGGCTAGCGCCCGAGGAGAACTGGTTTGGCCTCGTACGGGGTCTCCTTATATTCAAGTCGTGGTTGAATTCGAAGTACGCGAAACGGTACAGGCGATACGGCGCCTAGCGGCGTCGATGTAAAGTAGCCGCTGCTAATACAGATGCCGCAGAGTTACCGCGCGGGCGTGTACCATAAGTGGCGTAGATCGCCACAATATATATTATTTTATTGAAACATTATTATGAACTTACATATACATATAGGGTATCTCTAAAGACTGACCCGTCCCCTGGATCTCGGAAAAGGCTTTAGATATAAAAAAATGTTTTAAATAAAAGTTGTAGGATATCAAGGGAGATAGATGACTAAAATATGGACTCTACCTTGAGTGATTTTTTAAAAACTAAATCAATGTGATCGGTGTTTCCTTATATGGTACCCCCCTTTTTCGGTTGGGAAATTCTCACAGGATACCCTCAGCCCTCGGGGAGGGGCTAGGCGGTTATGCCGGACTTTTACCGGCTAAAACCCCACCGGTGGCCTTCCTCTGGCATTGTGGGGGGGGGGGTGCCCCTGGAACGCGATCAAGCATGACTTCCGGGACACCCCCTGCCCCGACGCCTAATAGGCGTCACCTCTCCCTGGGAGTCCACAGGGCGCGAAGGCGCCGCAACCCTGTAGTACCCCCAGGCTCCGTTCGTGCGCGTCTGTTCGCGGGGATGCCTTCTTATTTGCGGCGACAGGGGATCACCACCCTGTCGTCGCGCCCCCTAGGGTGTTGGTGGGGGCTGGGTCGGGGCTCAAGAGTCCCCACTTGAGCCCCGGCCCCCACGGCCTGGGAGGGGGGGAATAAGAGACAGAATTTCGTGGCGAGATACTCGCTCAACCCCTCCTCCCGGGCCTCTACTGTGCAGCTTTGTGAAGCTGCTAGTCTTAACGGTGACAATACGGAGCCAACTCAGCCGCGCACCAATCACCGCCCGCCTCTTACCTCCGTCCCCGTTATAAACAGGGAGTGTTCCCCCTCTTGCAAAGGGGGGAAAAACTGTCACCTCGTCTCCAATCTTCCTTTGGGAGACAGGGGGGTGAGAGGGCCACGTCAAGCATTATACCCAGCCGTGTCCCCCCCCCCCCCCCATTAAGAATTATCCCGCATCCAAAAGGGGTGCGGAATCAAGGTATCTCCTTCTTCTGCGCACCCGGGGAGGCAGCCCCCGGGGCCTTCCAGGAGAACCGTCATCATTGTCCGGTTGATCCGGCGCAGGTTGTTCTCCGCGCCGGATCCTTTCGGCCTCCTCTTTCTGCCGCATGACGGCACCGCAGAAATGTGCCATCGCCTTCCATTTATCCTCTCAACCATGGCTGCCACAATGGTTGAGAGAGAGAGAGAGATCATTCCCAACGCTGTCGCATAGGACTCGGCGCTCACCCTACCACGCGGGACAGTGCGCGAGGGTGTGTTGCGCCGAGTCCATTTCGGCTACACAGGGGTGGCACTCGGTGGTGCGCTCCCTCCCGGTTCGACATAGGTAGCACCTAGCACCCATGCCCGGTGAGCACCTGTGTCAAATGAAATGTGAATCCGCGTCCCTTCCTGGTCGCCACTCTTGCAGGCACGGCTGGACGGCTTGGACGACCCTCCTTCCCGCAAGTGCGGGATTGGCGAGGTAATCTCGCCATTTATCGAGGAGGGCCGTCCTGGCTTCCTCTTTTATAGCCAGACGAACCCTGCCCGTTATGACTACCCCTTGTCTTTGGAGCTCCCGCGTTCGCCAGAAGACCCTGGCTCGGGACTCCACGAGGAGCTCCATCGGTGGTAGACCGGACAGGGCCGTCGCCGCCGCGTGTGAGGTGGTGCGATATGCTCGTGACACCTTGATGGTCACCTGTCTTTGAGCGCGACACATTGGCGCCTTTAAGCGCTCGGTGGCCATCATCTGAGGCGCCCATATTGGCGCCCCGTAAAGTGCCACAGCGTGCACCTCCCCGGCGTATAGCCGGCGAACCCTTCCACCCGCCCCTTTCAGGTTGGGCAATAGCCTGCACAGGCTATTGGCTACGTCCATGACCGTCGGGGTTAGGCGGGCGAAGTGCTCTCCGAATTTACCTTCGCCGTCCAGCCAGAGGCCCAGATACTTCATCTGGACCTCTATAGGGACGTGGACTTCCTCCACCAACAGAGACATTTTGGGTGGCTTCCCCCGCAGGCAATCGTGGAAAAACATCGCCTGCGTTTTCTGGGGAGCCACCCGTAATCCTAATCCCCTGATGGCGCGCACCACGCATGCCACCGCTGTGTTGGCCAATAATCTGGCCTCCTCCCATGTCTTTCCCCCGATGCCGAGAAAGGTATCGTCGGCGTAGCCAATCAACCAGCAGTCGGGGGTTATATGGTACCCCTAATTTTTTATGACATACTTTTGTAGTCCTTGTCGAGACGTTTTCAAAACACTATAAAAAAGCTCTCTTTCATTAAGGATTTCTTCTGAGATATTTTAAATGTTGTTATGATACTTTTAATATACTAGACATCATAGACGCGCGCTTCGCGCGCGCTATTTAGTTTTAACATTATATTTAAAACAACCTAGCTTCTGAAGCGCGGATCTAGCTCGCGGCTGGTCAGGGTTCGGAGTAGGCGCGGAGGAAGATACAAGGCTCGGTTTTCCGGGTGAATTAACAAAGATGTTTTATTATACAGTGATCGGTGTTATGTACATGAGTCGCGGCGGAGCGACGTATTTTAACGATGGAGTTATATATACAAGAAATCGCTTGTAAACGGAACGCTATGTACAATACGGATGGAACGCTATACACAATACGGATGGAACGCGGGCGGTGATTGGCGGACGCGCGCGCTTGCTGAATAGGGTGCGGTGATACGGCACGGTTCAACGCGGGAGTGTGGGTTCGTGCACGGCTGTATCGCGATGCGGGCGCGGACCGCGGCATTCAAATACCGCGTTTCGTTCGGTGGATTAAGCGCGGTGTCGAGGATACGGACTTCGGGAAATGCTACTGGGCGACCGAGACTCTCGGCAAGCGTAGAGAGCACCTCTCTACTCTGGTTCGCGGCGGTGCTACCGAAAGGTAGACGGTATCGGGCGGCTGAGACACTCAGCGAGTATAGGGAGCAACTCCCTATGCTGGATCGCCTTGATTTCGTCGCTCAGGAAGCGGTACCGTGCGGCCGAGACACTCGGTGAGGGTAGAGAGCACCTCTCTATCCTGGCTCGCGATGGTACGGTGTGCCGATGGTCTTATCGGACGGCTGAGACCCTCAGCAAGTCTAGAGAGCAACTCTCTAGACTGAAATATGCCGATAAAACGAGAAGCGGTCGAGAACGAAAAGCCTTCGAGATTCGTCACTCGACAGAGCCAGAGAGAAACTCTCTACCTCCGGACTTATTCGCTTTCGGGAAATTCAAATGCCGAGAGCAGCGGATGATCGGTTGGATCGGTGTGCTGGCTCACTGTGAAATCTGTTTTACAATTAACAATTGCCTGTTTATATACCCCTGCGACTGTGTTTCGGAAGTGGCGGGGGTATGAGCGACGGCACCGCTCGGCGCTCCAAGTCGGTTGCTACGGTAAGTCCTTCGCGTGGACTTATTCGAACGCGGTTTTGTGAAAGATTAAAATATGGCACACCGTGCCTTTCCTCGCCCGGCGGATGTTCGGCCAAGCGGCATCCGGTTGATGTTCACCAGGAACGATGCGGTTTTTTTGAGGCGCATCGTTATATACTATTACTATAAACTCCTTGATACACACAACTGTCAAGATACGATGACAGCTGCTTATGAAGTAAGCGCAGCGAGAGAACCAATCGGCATCGCGGAAAAGCGACAACAATAAACTTCGATAGATTCGAGTATTGACTTTATATGCCTTTTTTAGATATGAAAATATGAAATATATCTCGTAAAGTATTCACTTTTCGATGACTTTACCTTGATACTTTTATACGTAGACTAAGAGGAATCGATTAAAAAAAAAAAGAAACAGAAAAAATTATTTTAAAGGGCATAGGGGGATAAGCATGGTGAAATTGCCCCGGGCGAATATTTAATTGCCATTTCGAGGATATGTAGGTATTGATAAAAGACAATGGCCCTCAAAAAATCAGACGTCTAACTCAATGGGTTTTCGAGTAAATCAAAAAAATACTTAAAAATCAAAAAAAAATTTTTTTCCCCGGAACGACTTGATCGATTTTAATAAAATTTTAATATGTTATAGGGACATATAAAGACTTTCTTGAGACAGAAAAACAACCATATAGAGTTTCATTATCCAGTAAAAAAAAATTGGTTTTTTTTTCCAAAAATTATTTTTTTAAGCATGATATGATTTGAGCATAATTATGAAATTATTTTTTTTTTAGAAGCTTTATACTCTCTTATGGGGACAAACGTACCTAAGTCCCCAGGATCTGGCAAGTGCTAGGGTTATAGACTTAATAAACCTGGTACAAGGCTCAGGGCTGATCCTATAGACCTAGCAAATAAAAGAGTGGGGAGGCACAAAGGATCAGTAAGATCTAGGTACCGTCAGGGGCCCTAGTGGAACCACCCACTTGTCTATTACTACTACTACTACTACTATATTCTCTTATATAAAATATATATTTTTCGATTGATTCGAAATGGTGCGCCGTACTGAAAAAAAATAAATAAAAACTATTTTATACTATGAATTTTCCGGTTTTTGATATTTATTGGTCGTTATTTTATAATAACAATCTATATATTATAGATTTGTGCGAAAAAAATCCAAATTATTTTACTAAAATCGGTAAAATAAATTTTAGATCAATTTATTAATTTTTATTATTTAAAAAAACAAACAATGACGGTTTTATAAAGAACTATATTATAATTATGTTTTATAATTAACTATTCATTTATGTTTTTATATTCAAAAAATTAGCGCCATTTTTCTAACAGTTCTCTGAATGCCCATAAGATGGCATTCTTTCAGATCGGTAACTAACCACGATTTGCAATATAACCTAAAACTCTTCGATGAACATTTGTAAGTTAAATACTAACCCACATAATAAAGTTCTGTTACAACTAGTGCAATAAAGTTTTCTGTTACTTTTGTTTTTAGCTGTCTTAAAAATGTATCGTCTAAAACTAATACGGCTCAGTGTTGTATATGCTTCACTTATTTGCGAAAAACTGTGAGTAATCACAAGTTTATATTATCAGAAGAAGACGTAGATGAGTTCTCACCGTTTCTTGACAGTGTTTACATTGGGGATATCATATGTGCCGCTTGTCGAATGATAAAATATAAAAAACCAAAAGTTGATGAAACAGTTGTTGAAAGTTCTTCTGAGAGTGATTCTGAAGTGATTATAAGTCAGGAATTAGAGAAATCAGAATCCACTTTATCTCAATTAAGCCTGTCTCAATCAGGTTCTGAAGATCCAACCTTTAAAATGAACGTGAAAGCTACCGAAAATAAAGAGTACATTACAATCTTGATGAAAAGAACAGTTGCTACTCACAAATATTGTTGTGTTTGTTGTGTTGTTGACAAAGGTCTAATTTCTGTCCCGCAAAATGCTAGGATACAATCTTATAATTACTTCGTTATAATTACTTCAGACTCACTCTCAGAAGAACTTTCAACAACTGTTTCATCAACTTTTGGTTTTTTATATTTTATCATTCGACAAGCGGCACATATGATATCCCCAATGTAAACACTGTCAAAAAACGGTGAGAACTCATCTACGTCTTACTCTGTCTTAAGAAAGTCTTTATATGTCCTTATAACATATTAAAATTTTATCAAAATCGATCAAGCCGTTTCCGAGAAAATTTTTGGGGGATTTTTAAATATTTTTTTATTTACTCGAAAACCCGTTGAGTTAGACGTCTGATTTTTTGAGGGTCATTGTCTTTTATCAATACCTACATATCCTCGAAGTGGCAATTAAATATTCGCCCGGGGCAATTTCACCATGCTTATCCCCCTATGCCCTTTGATTGTATTTAATTTTGCAATATTGCAAAATGTAAAAATTAATATTATTATTTGATTCTTTTTATTATTCCTTAATGAAAGAGAGCTTTATTATAGTGTTTTGAAAACCTCTCAACAAGGGCTATAAGCTAAATAAAAGTAATATTACGGCTTATATTCCGAGCAGTATTAGGTTGTTAATAAAGAACCATATATAAAATTCAAATATTAATCATGCAGCCAACGTTTCGACCTTACTTGGTCTTCCTCAGGGCATAAGTTGATATTACAAAGTTATAAAAATAATAAAAATAATGATATCTGTTGGAGTTCACATAAGAAACATTTAAAATTGTATAGTCATCGTCAGTGACAAATACGACACGCAATAGAAACGAGGTCAAAATCAAATACAAATTAACGTTGTCATAGAGCACGTGATTACGATAAAATTGTTACCGATTACAATAAATCGCAGTTGATGGTAATGCGATTTCGGTGCTTTTTTCTTGTAGCAGCGGTCCTCTGCGGAATTTGATTGCATCTTGGTATCGGCTATGCTCAGCGTTGGAACTTATCGTTGTATGTCAGAGATTAAGTGGAAGTAGTAGGAACCGATATTAAATCAAGATCGTATTAGCGCGACTGTCCTTAGTGGCAACTGTATGTCAGGACGGAAATAATTAATCACACAATTTGTATTTTACTTAATATTAAAAGATGCTCGACTTACATAAGTGGTTGCGTTAACAAGTCTTGTGTTTTGAAGAGCGTATCTAAATTCTATGTGTTTCGGAACGAGGACGTACTGCTACTGCGAATGCGAGGTATATCAGATGGTCGATACCGCATAGTCAATGTTTATACTTAAAGCTAGAGAGTTCACTTAAGATGTCAAAATAGGCCCTGTCTAGGGCCAAGATTCAATATCTTTGTTCAAATTGATTCCATTGGTTTGTTCTTTAATGTGAATCATCTCGGAGATAATTCTTTTTTGATAATTGCACTCGTGATCTAAAATTAGTGTTTCGTCCCAATTAAACGAGTGATTAAGTGAAGTAATGTGTTCCGAGACTACTGAATGTTTTGACGGGTCTAAAGTAACATTATATTTATTACAACAAAATTACCTTTTTAAAAAAAAGGTAAAAAAAAGGCGTCAAGTTACACGCGTTCGAAGAAAGTGGTTATCTCAAAAAAACTGATGAGGTATCTTTGTACCTAAAAAAACTGATGTGGTATGTTTGTACCTAAAAAAAAACCGATGTGGTATGTTTGTACCTCAAAAAACCGATGAGGTATCTTTGTACCTAAAAAAAATCGATGTTGTATGTTTGGACCTCAAAAAACATATGAGGTATCTTTGTACCTAAAAAAAAAGCGATGAGATATCTTTGTACCTAAAAAAAAACCGATGTGGTATGTTTGTATCTCAAAAAATCGAAGTATCTCTGTACCTAAAAAAAACCGATGAGGTATTTTTATACTTCTAAAAAATCGATGTGGTATGTTTGTATTTTTACAAAAATAAATGATATCTATAAATTACGCCAAGTAAAAAATGAATATATATTCTATGAGGAGCTGAGCTTTGAACGAGCGATGTGCTCCCGCCCTTCGAGAGGGCAGCTCCCGCGTGGCGCGAGCTTCGGGGCGCCACGCGTACGTGCGGTCGTTCGGTCGTTGTGTGAACACACAAGAGCCCGGAGTGTCGTCGTGCTGACGTACTTTAGTTACCTAGTGTGTAATACTTTGAGATTAAAGAAGAAGAGTATTTAATCAAATCGTGTGCTTCTCGTTTATTTCGCCACACACCCAGTCGTCCTCAGGGGCCAATTTCACCAACCACGGTTAGCTTAATCGACGGTTAAAGTTAGCAGGATTGACCAATAGAAATCCAATAGATTCATTTCTATTGGTCAATCCTGCTAACTTTAACCGTCGGTTAAGCTAACCGTGGTTGGTGAAATTGGGTCTAAGATATATAGCCAATAGGTTATGGGCCCAGGGCACGATTCCCCTGCGTGAGGAACGAAGCAAAAAAAAAGTTCACAGTTGAACGTGTAACGAAGTGTATAAGACGCCGGCGAAAGGCAACGACAAGGACAGAAGCATCTAGAAGATTAGAGGGTAAGTAAATAATATTCCTCGTTGCTGACGAGCAAAACGAGAGAATACACAGCTAATAAGAACGTACGTTCGATAAAGGCTGTTAGAAGGAGATAGATGTTTTTGCCTTCTTCTTGAGAGATAGAAATAGAGGTAACAGTGAAAATAAGAGAATTAGAGAATAGATGTATAAAGAGTAGATGCGAGAAATTAACTAAATTCTAATAGAAAGAGATAGAAATGTGAGATAGAAAGAGATAGATGTGTGAGATGGAAAGAGATAGATATATGCCGCTTGGTAACAAGCTGGCGGGAAAAGCGACGTGCGTGTGCAAGTCCGATCGTGAACAGCGAGAGTCATTTTTTTTGGCGCGCGAAAGTCCGATCGTGAAAAGTGAGAGTCATTTTTGGCGCGAGGGACGTGTTGCCGGGCACGCGCTGACGCATGATCGATTGGAAAAACATAGCATTGATGCGACGCCATAACACATAAAGTTAGTTATATACATGCATGTGTGTGGAATTTATTTTCAAAATCGACATGCATCGGGTCGATGATCAGGCATGACTTGCAGTGCGGTGTAGTTTGATCGCTGTTTAGGGAGGCCGCGTAAATTTGTACGAGTCCCGTGCGCGTGCGTGATCAACCCGATATCCTATAGATCTTTTCAGCAGTGCTGGAGATCGCACGGGATAGTGGTGTGCGTGTGCGGATGGCTCTGCAAAGGCGCGTGGTTTCTCGCTTTCAGATCATTATGAATTGCAGTGCGTTCTGTATGGTCTTGTGAGCAATAAATAGGTTTTATTGTTGAGAAAAACTCGACGATAAGATTATAAATTGTTGTCGGTCAATATGAATGTTGGTTTATCTTGTCAAAAGAGGAATGCTAATGTTCAATTGACATTTGAATCCCGATTTAGATGGAAAAAGAGATGAAAAATCTTCCGATGGATGAGGAAGAAAGCCAAGATGCACTGGTTGACTACGACAGTGATAGCAGCGTGGTCACGGTGGTAGAGAGAGAAAGAGGTTGTGAGAAAACAATGAGTAAAGATGAAGGTAAGAGAGTATTTTTTTAAATAAAACAATCAAGAAGGATAATATACTTGTGTATTCAGAGATAGAGTAATTTAAAAATTTTGTTTAGAAGAAAAAGAGAAAAAGAAGGAGACTGAAGCAAGGGGTGCAATCCCGAAACGCAGCAAACCGAAGATAATAGAAAACATAGATGTGAATAGAGAATGGGCAGAAAATCGTCCTGTACTACCCATAGGGACAAAGATGCTTTACGAAAAACAGGAACAAATGGTTTCAAGAATGGAGAATGTAACAAGAATGTTAGATAAAGTTATGACTAAAGCATCCTCGATGATGGACGACATGGTGGAAGTCGCCCATGTAAATTTAGAGAAAGAGAAAGTGAAGCTTAGATGTTTAGAGGTAAATAACAAAAATACGCAAAGTACAGTAGAGAACAGTATACAAACGGTTAAAGAATTAGAAGTAGAGTCTAAAAAGAAAAAGTTAGATGAAACAACAGTCTGTTCAGCCGAGAAAAATAGAAGTTTAGAGACAATTAAGAGTGCTTTAGAGGTAGAATTAAACAGTCAAAGGTTGCATATTAGAAGAGAATATAAGCTGACGCAAAAATCCAACTTTGATCTTTGGATGGATTTTTTAAAATCTGAGTTAATGAATAACGATTTGTTAGATGTGTTGGAATTTGAGTAATTTCTCCGCTACACGTGATCAGCTGATGTGCGGCGCTGTATGCGCGAGAGTGTGTCAGTGCGTGTCGCGCGACTAGAGAGCGCTGTGTGGTGCTGAACTGGGCAGAACGTATCGAACCATAAAAACCTAAGCATGGACGATACACAGCTGATCACGAGTATACTTGTATCCATGTGAATCATGGAGGTAATTAGGTATAACTCAATAAATATATATTAGTTCAAGAGAAGAAAGCTGTAGCAAAGTGAGTGAACACCTTATTTCACCGATCCAGACCGATTTTCCAAACATGGTAGCAGAGCGTGGTTTTGAGTGAAAAGGGTTATGTTAACACGTGCTTTCGAATTTTTCGGAAAGAAAGAACACTCGGAGGAAGAATCAGAAGAGAAACTGAAAAAGTTAAGAAAATATTTAAAGAAATTGTTCAGAAAAGAGATTGAGAAAATCTGGATACTGAAGCACGAGATCGAAGATTCAGAGAGTTCCAGAGTCGAAATTAAAATTGAACAAGAAGAAATCGAAATGGCGTCAAATGACGATTTCAAGATCCTAAGATTTTTTAATAAGGTAAAAGTACCAATAACGGGCCACTTAAGGATACGAAGAAAATAAATCTTAAATCTAATACATAAAATTAATTTTATGCTACAAAAAACTTTTTTATTTAGGAAGTTATAACTATTTTCTGCTTAAACGAGTAAAAAAAGTGATATTTTTTGCGGTATTTTATTTAAATTAAATAAAAATGTAGTAGACATCGATGTACCAATACATGACCAGCCAAAATGCGATTGTCCCAGCGTCCAAATTATGAGGTCCTAGTAACTGGCCATGACTTTTTAAGTGTATTAAAATAATTTTAATGACAGGAATTTTATTTTGCAGAGTAAAAGCAAGAATAAAATAATAAATAAGTTAATAAAAAACTTTAGAAAAGTTAAAAATATAAAAATATTGAAAGAAATGCTTAACCTTAAGAGGTTAGGTTAGAAAATAAAGTCTTAAAAGAAGTTTTGTTACAGTCTAATAAATGATTTATTTTTATTATTACTGTTATATATAATAGGTAATAAGTATATATAATAAGTAAATTTATTTATTATTAGTATTTTTTTGAAATGTTTTCTTCTTTGCCATCAATTTTTTTATCTCTTCATTCAGTTTTTTCTTTTCTTCAGCTGCAGCTCTTTTAGCTTCCTTTTCTTCAGCTTTTCTTTTCTTTGCTTCTTCTCTACGCTTTTTTCTATCTTCTATTTCTCTCTGTTTTCTTAATTTTTCCTCTTGTATTTCCAAATAATGTTGTTGCCACTCTTCTGACGTCAATACGGTGGAGATCTTTTTAGTTGACTTTGTTTTCTTTATTCTTTTAATGTCTTCAGGCCAAATCAGAGCTCTTTTGAAAGGCGATGGGACGTTTTTTCTTTCTCCATCTTTATTGCATTCCGTATCAATATCTGTAAAAAGTGTTCTTATTAAAAATCACATTATTTAAGTATTTAAAAAATATTGGAAAGTTAGTTTTTTATACATACCTTGAGTTTTATCACTCACTCGGTTTTGAATCTCTTTAAGAACAGTGTTTCGTAAAACATTTTCATTTGACTTTTCACAAATCTTTGTCACTCTTTCCATACTTAGATCTCCATACTCAATTTTATTTTCCTCATCGCCATTCTTGAACTCTGTAATCAATATTTTAAAAAATTAAATTTATTTTATACACTATTTTTTAAAATAAATAATTGTTTATATTACCTTCAATTGCACCAATATTTAAAACTTGTTTATTACAATTTGAGCTCTCCTCGAATCTTTGAAACACTTCTTTATCATTTTGTGTTTTATTTTCAACATTTGCGTCAACGTTTGCATCAACATTTGCATCAACTGAAAAATATATAAATATAATGAAATTAACTTTAATTTGTATAACATATTTTATACAATAATAGTTTACAAACCTTCCAACAAGTTACATTGACCAAAATCTTCAGAAGGCTTTACATCAACGTTTGCATCATTTGCATCAACTGAAAAATATATAAATATAATTAAATTAACTTTAATTTGTATAAAATATTTTATATAATAATTTACAAACCTTCAAACAAGTTACATTGACCAAAATCTTCAGAAGGCTTTACATCAACCATACATGTTGAATCACAAATCTTTGAAGTATTTATGTGAGCCTCCGCTGTACCTAAACTTGCTGTCTTCAGTGTTAAACTGTTCTTATTTTCTTCTGGTAATAAAACTATTTCTAAATCGCTAATATGTACATCCATATCTAATACAGGTATACAAGGCCCTGGATCTACAATCTCAATCAACACTTCATTTTTATCCAGTCCGGAGTCTTCATTCATATTCACACTATTACTAGCATTCTCTCCTAAAGTAAATATGAATAAGTACGTAATTACAATGTTAATAAGTGACAAAGTCTCTAGGTAAATACATAAATTTTGATCAAATTTGCTCAAATTTGATCAAATATTTAGTTACTATAATATTAATTATATTAAATTATTTATAATATTAATTATTTTTATAATAATCTAATTATTTATAGCACCAGATAGACGTTTCATGTCCAGCCAGTACTTAAAAAGACCCTCATTGTCACTGTTAGAAATCTTCAAGCTTCCATTCGATAAAGCATTTTCAAAATCCTGAAGATTATCAGAACTCAATCGATGTTCGAAATATTTGAGATGTTTCTTGGCTTCCTCTTGTTCGCTACTTGTGTCTGCTAAATCTTGATCCACATGCTCACTAGACTCTGTATTTTTTTTCTTCTTTTTATTTAAAATATTGAAATCAACAGCGTCTGAAGAAAATGGTGAAAGACCACAAGTCCGAAAGCCATGTTCAATAATATTTGCTAAATTAGGCATTGAATCCAAAGCTTGTTTTAAAACTGGAGCAAAATTTTCTCTTTTTAACTTTACAGCTCCGTGATCGATCCTCCATTGATCAACAGCCTTCTTCCACTTTGATTTTAATGGATGGAATACTGCTACATCAAGTGGCTGCAGTATGTGTGTTGCGTTAGGATATAAAGCAATGAGCTCTATCTGATTTGTTTTACAAAATTGTGACAAAGCCAGGGTCAGATGCGAAGCATGACCATCTACGTATAAAACTACTGGAAATTGAATGTTGTTCTTTACGAGCCATGGATGGAATTTAGTAGTTATATAATTATAAAAGCTGTCTGCTGTCATCCAGCCTCTTTCAGTGTTCCCAGCGATCCATCCTGGAGGTAGACTGTTTGTAACAGTTGCTGGTGTCCTTTCATACCAGAAAAGGATCATGGGTGGTAACATAATGCCTTCAGCATTCACTGTAAACAAAACAGTTAGACTTTCCTTCTCATCACCATGTACAACCTTATAAACAGACTTTGATCCTTTACGAGCCAATACTCTATCTGCCTTTGGAACTAAGAAGAATGCACTTTCATCTAAGTTAAATATTCTTGATGGATGGATGTCCAGTAGGTTTAATTTGTGTAAATGTTCTTTCACTTCTTTAAACCAATTCTTCAAAACATCTTCTGTTGCTGATGCTCGATTTATTGTTAAATTTTGAGCGACTCTTGGAGTCACATCTGAATGTCTACGGCAAAAACTTTCCCACCAGTGCCTGCCTGGTTTATTATCCTTGAAAGGAGTTTCTCTTTTTAACTCAGTGACAAGTTTCTGCACACACTGAAGAAGTTGAGATTTTGTTATTGGGAAACCTCTTTGACTGCAATAAAAAATCCAGTCAACAAGTAATTTTTCTTCTTCCGTTGTTAAATAAGTACTTGGTCCTCTGACACGTACCTTCAACTGGAATCAACTCTTTATGCTTTGCATACAAAGTGCTTCTTGGCACTTGAAACATATTAGCGGCTTTTCGTGTAGACATTCCCTTTTCCACTTCCTTTAATGCATTATTCACATCTTTTTGAGTATATGTCTTTTTATGTACTATTTTTGCTTCGTTCTTTTCTTTTCTTATCTTGCCCATCTTGAGTTTTCTATAAATAAAAAATGCGAGAGAGAGATAAGTTAGCAAATAACTTACAATTTGAGGTTATATATACTACATGTCAATAAAAATGAACGAAAGAAATACATACAACAGAAAAAAGTATACAATCTAATACACTATCATTACAAGTAATGTTATAATAAATATATACTTACAAATTTCGTATAGAAAACGTAAAAATGAAGCACAGAAACTCGAGCGCGTGTTGCGGCTAGGTACTAGGACGCAGAAGTAAGCACTTGAGATGACGACTCGCCCGATAACTGGACAGTCGGCTAGTTTTCGGGCAGGCAAGATTATCACGTTACCGATTCATAGCCATGTAAATTTTTATTGAAAAAACATTTTAAATGAGCAATTTTTTATTTTTTATTTATTATAAATATTCTTAAAATTATATAGAAACTTTATTTATGCAGAAATATCTAATATTATGATTATTATCATCTTAACAAATATCACACATTCCTTAGCTATATCTTAAGGAATGTATGAAGACTCACGGTGCATTTGACTACGATATTTCAAACAATTTTTTAAATATTTTAAACAAAATGTCTAGTGGCATAATTTTTTATATAAGACACTGAATAACCAAATAACATAAATCAGTAAAAATATTTCTCTTTCTTTATGTATATAGCTTAATAAAAAATAAAATGTCCGTCAATGGCCAGGTAAAGGGACATGGTCCGTCATTGGTACTTTTACCTTAGTGGGAGTAACTACAGCATATGGAAACACAGAACTTTATTATTTCTGGAGTACAAAGAGTGTCTCGAACCAGCGACACGTGATAGAATAAATGAAGAAGAAGCTGAGTGGAAGAAGAAAGATCTCAGAGCAAGAAACATCATTTATTGCAGTGTCACCGACGACCAACTTGAATTTGTGCGAGGCGAAACTACGGCCCGAGCAATATTGAAGAAATTTGATCAGCTGTATCTACGAGAATCTACAGCCCTGCAGCTTAATGTACGAAGCAAATTGAACCGACTGAGTCTGCGTGATTTTGACAACGCGAGCGCATTTTTTTGCGAATTTGAAAAGTTGATCAATGAGTTAAAAAGTGCAGGCGCTAATATAAATGAAAGAGAAAAATTAGACTATTTACTGAAAACATTGCCCGAATCAATGTTCCATTTTGCCGACATAATTGATTCACAACCAGAGCAAGAGAGGACATGTGAGTTCCTGAAAAGTAAAATTTCCATGTGGGAGTCAAGTCGGAACGACCATGGAAAAGGGAAGCATAGTGCATTCAACACTAAAAAAAGGAATGGAGCATGTCATAATTGTGGAAAATTCGGCCATTACAAAAGAGATTGCCGAAACACGTGGCAAGCCGGAAACGGAAGCGGCAGAGGTGGCAACCATGGAGGGGCGCCAGCGCAAGGAGGTGCGCACAAGCAGCAGCAGCAACCGTACCAGCAGACCAGAGGCCCTGCGAGGGGGGGCGGTCGTGGTGGCAGGAGAGGGAGTTGGCAGCAGCGCGGCGGAGCAGCGGGCCACTACTCTGAGGGCCGGTTGTTCCAACCTGTTGGTAAACTACCTAATAGTTAAATCATATGTATGTCTTTGTTTATCCTTTACATTAGACAAAGATAGACATATGATTTAACTATTAGTTAGCTTACCAATAGGTTGGAACAACCGGCCCTGAGAGAGACAACGACTCTTCGGCAACATTCCTGGCGCAGGTAGGGTGTAAGCGCGCACGTGCACCCGAGTCCGGGAACGAACCCGAGACCGCGGCTTACGCGAGCGAAAAATGCGACATTGAATGGATCTTGGACAGCGGATGTTCAGATCACATTATAAATAATGATAAGTTTTTTGATGAATTTTTTGTTTTGAAAAATCCAATTAAAGTAAAAGTAGGTGATGGTAGGACTTTAGATGGTACGAAAGTAGGAAATGTTACTACATACTTTGAAATAAATGGAAAAAGAATGAAAATTAATTTGATTAATGTCTACTATGTCAGAGAAATGAACAAGAATTTAATTAGCTTTGCAAAAGTCACTGATAGGAATAAAATAGTATCTATTGGTAGTAATGCAAAAATTTATAATGAAAGTGGAAAATTAATAGGAATTGCAGTGAAAAATAATGGACTGTATAAGATCCAGAGTTACAGTAGTAAATCCGATTCGTATGTAGGAAATATTGAGCAAATGACACAAAAGGAAAAATTTCTGAGACTATTAGGTCACGTAAATTTCCAGTACTTGAACAAAATGTGCAAAGAAAAATTAGTTGATGGAATGCCCGAGAATCTAGAACAAATTCGTTTAAAATGCGGAACATGTTTGCAAAATAAAATGCACAACCTAAAATTTGAAAATAATAGGTACAGAGCGCAAGAGATTTTAGAAATAGTTTACACCGATGTAAATGGACCGCATACCACGGCGGGCTATGACGGATCCAAATATTTTGTAACATTCATAGATGATTACAGTAAGTGCGCAGTAGTTTATCCAATTAAAAATAAAAATGAAGTGACTAAAAGTTTTGAAAATTTTATGAATTTAGTTGAAAATCTTACTGGTAAAAAGATTAAGAAACTGAGATGTGATAACGGGCGCGAATTTATTAATAATGATATGAATAAAATTTTACATGAAAAAGGGATAATTCTAGATACTTGTCCACCGTACACGCATCAGCTGAACGGAACAGCAGAGCGGTACAACCGATCTATAATGAATTCCGCACGATGTCTTTTACAAGAGTCAAATTTACCGAGAAAGTATTGGCCAGAAGTTATTAAAACAGCCGCGTATTTAAGAAATAGAACTATTACAAATACTATTGAAAACAAAACGCCATTTGAGATTTTACTCAATGAAAAACCGAATATTAAAAATTTAAAGGTGTATGGAAGCAAAGTTTTTGCCCGAGTTCCCGAAGTTAAGAGAGATTCAAAATGGGATCGGAAAGCAGATGTAGGAATTTTAGTAGGTTATGAAAGAAATGGATATAGAATTCTAGTTGATAATAAAATTATAAAAACACGAAATGTAGAAATTGTTGAAAATGAAGAAAATCTAGTAGGTTTTAGCGATCCAGAGATAAATGATAGTGAGTCCGAGAATAAATTAGATGAAAATTTTGAAAATAGCGAAATAGAAAATTCCGAGGAAGAAAAGGTTCAGAGAGAAATTGTTAATAACAATCGGCTTAATGTTAATAATCAGAGAGATACTAGAAAGCTAAGTAACAGTTCGGATCGAAGTGATGATTTAGACTATTTAGATGATGAATCGAGACGATCAAAGCGGGATAGGAAAAAACCCGAGAGATACGGAAATCCAATTGAAACAAAAATTGCATATGTTCATGTAGTAAGTGCGAAAAATCCACTAACGTACGCTGAAGCGATAAATAGCGATGAAAGTAAATTATGACTAGAAGCAATGAATAGAGAGATGTTTTGCTTAAATAAAAATAAGACTTGGATTCTTGTTGAAAAACCAGGGGGTGTAAAAGCATTAGAGCTAAAATGGGTATTTACGAACAAATCCGATGAGAGTAAAAAAGCGAGATTAGTTGTTCGCGGATTTCAACAAGACGAAATTTTAGAAGATTTATATTCGCCAGTAGCGAAAGTACAAACGTTGAAATTATTGCTTGCATATTGTTGTCAGTTCGGAATGTATATTGAACAAATGGATGTTGAGACTGCATTTTTGAATGGGAGCGTGAAATCGGAAGTTTATGTAAAGCAACCACCCGGATTTGAAGATGGGTCAAGTAAAGTGTGCAAATTAATCAAAGCGTTATATGGTTTGAGAGAGAGCCCGAGACAATGGTATGAATGTTTTGATGAGCATATCCAGAGTTTAGGTTTTAAGAGAAGCGAAAATGATTATTGCTTGTATATTAGTGAGGATGGAACAATCTTTATAATATTATTTGTTGATGATCTCTTGATTTGTGGAAAAAATAAGAAAAGAATTGATGAAATAAAAAAGGGTTTGTCAAAAAGATTTTCCATGAAAGATTTAGGAAAAGTAGAAAAATATTTAGGCATAAGAATAAAATATGAACAAAAGAATGGTGAGATGACACTAGACCAAAGTGAATATATCGAGTCACTAGCAGTTAAGTATAATGTAGAACATGCAAAATTGTACCAGACTCCAATGGAGCAAAATTTGAGCGTTGAACCCGCGCAGTCAGTACCCGAGAATATAAAATATAGAAATATAATTGGAGCGTTGCTGTATATAAGTACAGGCACGAGACCCGAGATAAGTTATAGTGTAAACTATCTCAGTAGATTTCAAAATAGTTATGATGAGACGCATTATAAATATGCATTAAGAATATTGAAATATTTGTATTTGACAAAAGACTTGAAACTAACTTATAGAAGAGATTTAAATGCAGAAATTCTAGACTATTTTGTGGATGCTGACTGGGCGGGCGATAAGTTAGATCGTAAGTCGACAACAGGCTATGTTATTAGATTATCTGGAAACGTGATATATTGGAAATCCCGAAAACAGGGCAGTGTAACGAAATCCTCCACCGCCGCTGAATATGTGGCGTTGTCTGAACTTGTAAGTGAGATTAAAGTAGTAAAAAATTTATTGATTGATTTTAAAGTAAAAATTGAAAAACCGATCAAAATATTTGAGGATAACTCAGGTGTAATTGCGATAGCAAAATTTGGAAACTTAACTAAAAATTCAAAATATATCGAAGTACATCATCATTTTGTTAACGAGAGTTATGAGCAAGGTGTTATAGAAATCTTGAAAGTAGACTCAGAGTCA
The DNA here is from genome assembly GCA_035220575.1 of Temnothorax rugatulus. Lineage (NCBI taxonomy): Eukaryota > Metazoa > Arthropoda > Insecta > Hymenoptera > Formicidae > Temnothorax > Temnothorax rugatulus. The sequence continues at coordinate 54,993 of JASTWL010000712.1, read as the reverse complement.
AATCTGGCAGATACTTTGACAAAAGCTCTAGGTAGAGTTAAGTTTGAGAAATTTAGAAATTTATTAAGAATTATTTGAATTTAATTTTGTCGAAATTTAAAAAACGTTAATTTTGATTTGAATCAGACTTCTAAACCAGAGAAGTAAAAATTAAAAATTTTAAGATATGGAATTTTTGTATTATTAAATAAAAGGTATTGCGAGTAGAAGATTGTGTAGCGTATAAATTAAGGAGGTGTGTTGGAATTTGAGTAATTTCTCCGCTACACGTGATCAGCTGATGTGCGGCGCTGTATGCGCGAGAGTGTGTCAGTGCGTGTCGCGCGACTAGAGAGCGCTGTGTGGTGCTGAACTGGGCAGAACGTATCGAACCATAAAAACCTAAGCATGGACGATACACAGCTGATCACGAGTATACTTGTATCCATGTGAATCATGGAGGTAATTAGGTATAACTCAATAAATATATATTAGTTCAAGAGAAGAAAGCTGTAGCAAAGTGAGTGAACACCTTATTTCACCGATCCAGACCGATTTTCCAAACAAGATGTAATAGATTCAAACATTGAAAGTCCAGAAAATCTTTCCGAATTAAAAGTTGCTAAGAGAAAAAGTCTAGTTAGAGACATAATAATCAATCATTTAGATGAAAATTATCATAAGAGGATTTTACATGAAAAAGACCCGAAAGAATTTTGAAGAAATTAAGAGGTTATAAAAAGAGTGAAGTAAACGTTACTCATGCATCGGTACGAGCTAGACTTTATCAAATAAAATGAGAAAAGACGAAAAAGTAAGTGATTTTTGCGAACGCTTCGATTCAATAATTAGAGAATATGAATCATGTGAAGATGCGGTACCTCTCACAGAACAAGAAATTAGATCTGCATTTTATCAGGCTGTGTCAATTAATGTACCAGAACTGAGGAATGTAGATTTAATTAGAAGACAAACTAATCTTAAAGAATTGAACATAGATGAAATAAAGTCTTTTATGATGCAGTTAGAAGCAGAGATTAAGAGCGAGAGTAGAGATAGAGATAAACTAGAGAAACCCGAAATCAGGGTACAGAGGGCTGCCGCAGAGGAAGTGAAATGTTATCGATGCAACCGGTTGGGCCATATGGCAAAAGACTGTCCGTTAGTTGAAACTGGATCATGGTTCTGCTACTATTGCCAGGAGATATGAGGACATAAAGGGGACAGCTGTCCTAATGCTGGAGCCCAGGCGAACCGATTTAGAGGAAAAAGGTATACAAATAAAACCGTTAATAAAAATATAAAGAAAAGGGGTAGATTTGTGCAAAAAGGTACAAAAAGAGTAGATAATAAAGGGAAAGTAACCAAAATACAACCAGCCAAGAAAACTATACCATCGAAAACAGCAATTGAAGGAAAACCAAAAGAAGGTAAATTATGCATGGTTAAAGTAATAGAAGATAGAGATAGTTCAAAAGAGTTAGTCAATTTTATTGTAGATTCGGGTGCTACGGATCATATTGTGAATAAGAATATTATTCTGTCAAATTTTGAAAAATGTAATAATAGAGTTATTAAATGCGCGAATAAAAATGAGCTTGCAGACATTTCAATAGATGGTAAAGGAGATCTTCTGTTAATAACGAATGAAAAAGAAAAGAGAGTCATTAAATTAACAAATGTAATTGCAATAAAGGAAGTATCTGAAAATCTATTATCTCTAAGAAAGTTGGCTGATGCAGGGTTCAGTATTTATTTAGATGATAAAGTGTTTAAAGTTTACAATAAACTGACAAACAAAATAGTTTTTGAAGGAATCTATGAGAAACCAAATTGAATTATACAATTTGAAGTCAAAAATAATAATATAGAGGACAATGATAATGTAGAATGTGCTGTGTACAGATGTAGAGCAGAAATTGTTTCACACAGTGAGCTTCCTGAACAATCGCAGGCAAACATACAGAGCAATGAGTTATCAATTTCGGAGGGAGAATTAGATGAAAGGGACAATGTTGGCTCTGCGATTGGGAGGGAGAATGAAGGAGAGCTCACAAATGTGAACGAAAATATAGAACACAATGCTGAACTCGAGCAAGCCATTAAGTTAGAGGATATACAGACAATAAAGAATATAGAAGAAATGTGTGAAAGCAGTAATCGAAAAAGGAAAGAAATTAGAGAAAATAAATGAGGCGATGTTATGGCATGTTAGATTAGGTCACGCATCGTTAAACTATCTAAGACAATTACAAAAAGTAGAAAAGAGATTAGAGAATGTTAAGCTTGATAACTCCATATTAGAGTGTGAAGTCTGTATAATGGCAAAGATGACAAAACTGCCGTTTAAAGAAAATAGAAATAGAGCTCAAAGACCACTTCAAGTCATACACACGGATATTATGGGTCCGATAAAACCCACCTCATATCCAGGACAAAAGAGATTTATTATTGTGTTTATAGATGACCATTCTAGATTGGCGAAAGCATACTCATTAGAGACGAAAGACGAGTCTGGAGAGGCTTTAGAGAAATACCTCATACAAGCCAGAAATTTACTGGGAAAAGAAGAAAAACTGTGCTATAGTAAAGTCAGATCAAGGCAAGGAGTTCACGGGAGGTGCGTTTAGAGAAGTACTGGATAGAGAAAAGATAGAAGCCATTTACGCGCCACCGTATACTCCAGAGCATAACGGAGTTGCAGAAAGGTTCAACAGAACGTTGCAAGAGAAAGTTAGAACATATATGTTCGACTCGGGATTACCAAAGAGTATGTGGGAGTTAGCAGTTGACGCTGCTGTGCATGCGTACAACAGATCTCCACACAAAACTATAGAATACGAGATCCCGTTGAAGAAGTTTTCACCAGAAACGAGTTGTCACTTTGAGCAAATAAAGAGATTCGGATGCATTGGATATGCAAGAGTACCAAAGCCTAAGTCAAAATTTGATAAGAGAGCTATTAGAGGTGTGTTGGTGGGATATACCGACACAGGATATATACTCTGGCATCCAAGTACAAGAAAATTTATAGAGTCCCGACACATTCGATTGAATGAAAAGGTAACATATAAAAATGTATATCAAAACAGTCAAACAAAAGAAGAAGAAGACTCAAATAGAAACTGGATGAAAGAATTCGTAGAAGATGAGGAAAAGGGAGAACAAAAACTAGAGATTCCTGAGAAAAGGAAAAGAGGTAGACCGAGAAAACAAACAACACAACTAGACGAACAGAAGCAGAAGGTCGCACGAAAAGAAAGTGAAACGCCAATGACTAGAAGTAAAACTAAAAGAAAACTAGAAGATAATGGAGACACTGATGTGCGGAGAATAATAGAAGATGTTAGCTTTGCTAATTATACTAATGTGAAAAATATTCAACGGAATATAGAGAATGAAGATGAATTACATCAATGTCTTATGGCATCGTTGAATAGAGAGCCTGTTACTTATGAAGAAGCTATATAAAGTAACGAAAGAGAGAATTGGAAAATTGCAGTCAAAGAGGAACTTGAATCTATGTATGCTAATCTAGTGTGGGAACTTGTCGATAGACCATTAGAGAAATTAGATGGAAGACGACCTAATATAATAGATTCAAAATGGGTATTTAAGAGAAAATTAGAAGCAGATGGATCAACCCGATATAAAGCGAGACTGGTGACAAGAGGATGTAAAGACAAAAATGTGTATGATCTGAAAGAGACATATGCACCGGTTTCAAGATTGTCGTTGGTTAGATCTATACTGGTAATAATAAACAAGTATAATTTATATACCTGTCAGTTAGATGTGAAGACTGCATTCCTGAATGGAACTTTAGAAGAAGAAATATATATGGAAATTCCAGAGGGAGTAGAAGTGGATGAAAACACCAAGAAGACTAAGGTGTGTAAATTGAATAGAGCCTTATACGGATTGAAGATAAGTCCGAAAAGATGGAATAAGAGATTTTCAGAAGAGGCTAAGAAACTTGGATTAGAGAATGACCTACATGAGCCATGCCTATTCACGTGGAGGAAAGAAGGCAAAATAGTGATCGTACTGCTTTACGTAGATGATATGTTGGTTGCAAGTAATGATCAGAAGAAATTAGAAGAAATCAAAAGGAAAGAATAAAATAAATTTTCGCCAGTAATAAAATAAAATCAGTGTTTAATAATCGGCCTGACTGGCAATATATTAAAAATTTTTATAACGACGTTTCGACCTCTATTTTGGGTCCTTATCAAGTTTATGCTGAAAAATATAAATTGCCGGTAATACATATAAAAAAGGAACAATGCAAATTACGTATTCTACTTACATGGATCAATGTGCGTCAAACAATATAAAATTATAAATCATCGTTACGTTTTAACAAGGCGGATGGAAAACAGATATAAACTTTGTGAGGCATGACCGTCACGTATAGCGCCTGACGAACGACTGATATACATTGTGTCATGTCAAGAATAATCACAAATACATATAACATAGAGTGTAAAGTTTAAAGAGTAGCGATTATACGATCGTAAACCAATGGTAAGTTTTCTGTGTCCTTCTGCAAATTTATAGCGTCGGTATGCTTTTTGATTAATATCATTTCAGCCGTTTCACGTTTTTTGACATACTGTTCCCTGTGCAAGATCGTGGCCTCTTGCCATTTAAAATTATGGTCAAAATCGATTCTATGTTTGCTTACAACCGATTGCTGACTGGAGTGCTTGTTAATGTCTGCACGATGCTCTTTAACACGAGTTTCTAAGTGGCGCTTGGTTTGGCCAATGTAACAAGCATTGCAATCCGAGCAATCTAATTTGTAGACAACGCCCGTGTGTTTCATGATCTCTAATTTGTCCTTCCCTTTTTTAATTAGTGCGTCTAGTTTCTTAGGAACGGTATACAAGGTACTCAAACCGTAATTGCTGAAAATGCGTCGTAAACCCTCACTAAAAGTTTTAACATACGGGATAGGAATATAATTTTTGAGATCAGGGATATTAGCTCTATTTATACGGTTGTCAAATTCATCGTTATTTGACCGTTTATCAACCTTACCTCTCGTTGATAAACATATTCGAAGAAGACTTGCTGAAATTGATAAACGGTCAAATAACGATGAATTTGACAACCGTATAAATAGAGCTAATATCCCTGATCTCAAAAATTATATTCCTATCCCGTATGTTAAAACTTTTAGTGAGGGTTTACGACGCATTTTCAGCAATTACGGTTTGAGTACCTTGTATACCGTTCCTAAGAAACTAGACGCACTAATTAAAAAAGGGAAGGACAAATTAGAGATCATGAAACACACGGGCGTTGTCTACAAATTAGATTGCTCGGATTGCAATGCTTGTTACATTGGCCAAACCAAGCGCCACTTAGAAACTCGTGTTAAAGAGCATCGTGCAGACATTAACAAGCACTCCAGTCAGCAATCGGTTGTAAGCAAACATAGAATCGATTTTGACCATAATTTTAAATGGCAAGAGGCCACGATCTTGCACAGGGAACAGTATGTCAAAAAACGTGAAACGGCTGAAATGATATTAATCAAAAAGCATACCGACGCTATAAATTTGCAGAAGGACACAGAAAACTTACCATTGGTTTACGATCGTATAATCGCTACTCTTTAAACTTTACACTCTATGTTATATGTATTTGTGATTATTCTTGACATGACACAATGTATATCAGTCGTTCGTCAGGCGCTATACGTGACGGTCATGCCTCACAAAGTTTATATCTGTTTTCCATCCGCCTTGTTAAAACGTAACGATGATTTATAATTTTATATTGTTTGACGCACATTGATCCATGTAAGTAGAATACGTAATTTGCATTGTTCCTTTTTATATGTATTACCGGCAATTTATATTTTTTCAGCATAAACTTGATAAGGACCCAAAATAGAGGTCGAAACGTCGTTATAAAAATTTTTAATATATTGCCAGTCAGGCCGATTATTAAACACTGAAATCAAAAGGAAGTTGAGTGAAACATTTGAGACTGAAAGGATCTTGGGGAACCAAAGAACTTTCTAGGAATAACAATAGAGCGAAACAAAGAAGAAAGTTATATGTACATTCATCAGACGCGATATACTGAGAGCATATTAGAAAAGTTTCATATGAATGAATGCAAGTCTCAGAGCACTCCTATGGTCACCAGAAAAGTGAGCAATAAAAACAGAAAGAGTAAATTAGAAGAAAAGAGTATTAGAGAAGAAATTAAAAGAGTACCTTTTAGAGAAGCTATAGAAAGCTTAATGTATCTGGCAAATGCTACACGACCTGATATAGCCTTTGCAGTAAACTATTTAGCAAGAAGACAATTAGAGCCCACGGAAGAAGACTGGCAAGATGTAAAAAGAGTCTTCAGATATCTTAGAGGAACTGCAAATAGAGGATTGATATTTAAAGGTAAAACAGATGAGTTAGAGTCACTGACAGACGCTAGTTTCAGAGATTGCATTGATTCTACATCCACTGGAGGATATATAATGAAATTATTTGGAGATGATAGCATGGAGAAGTCATAAACAGACATATGTTACACTCTCTACCTGTCAAGCAGAGTATCTGGCAATGAGTGAGGCCTGTCAAGAAGTAATTTCATTAGACAAGTCGCTCAGGTATGTTGTTGGAAGAACATTCTTGCCTGCAACAATCTGGTGTGATAATAGAGCAGCAGGAAACTGCACTAAGAAGGATGGAAGTCACAAACTTAAAATGTTTGATGACAACTTAGAAGAAATAAAGAAAAACTTAGAAGAGAGAGAAGAAACTGGAAACAGAAAACATATGACTGACACTCATGGAGATTTTATCAAGCAGTGTGTTGATCAAGGGAAGGTGAAAGTCGAATGGATTGAGACCAAAGAGAACTTGGCAGACATTATGACAAAACCTTTACCTTTAGAAGCATTTGCATATCTAAGAGATAAGATAATGAATGTAGAGTTTGAACAAAGAGATTAATTTTACTCGTGAACTAACTCTTGGTATGTTTCAGATAAAGAAGAAAATTAGAGGATAAGAGGAAGACCACGGATCGCTCGCACAAACGGAGGGAGTATGAGGAGCTGAGCTTTGAACGAGCGATGTGCTCCCGCCCTTCGAGAAAGCAGCTCCCGCGTGGCGCGAGCCTCGGGGCGCCACGCGTACGTGCGGTCGTTCGGTCGTTGTGTGAACACACAAGAGCCCGGAGTGTCGCGTGCTGACGTACTTTAGTTACCTAGTGTGTAATACTTTGAGATTAAAGAAGAAGAGTATTTAATCAAATCAGTGTGCTTCTCGTTTATTTCGCCACACACCCAGTCGTCCTTTAAGATATATAGCCAATATATTCCTCGGAAAATAACTGTTGTATTATTTTTTAAAAATACCTTTGTATTTAAGTGTCTTCCTACACAAGTCATAATAGCTTCATTTTTACTTACAGACATTATAATATAACCAAATTCCGTTACCTAACTCAACCCAAGTGATATGTATCTTTTTAAATAAATGTTTTCTTGATTGATCTTTAAATAAATCTTTAAATTGCGTTAATCAGAAAGAGAACATACAATTACAAAATTTTTAATCCAACACAGGAATACAAGGTATTTAAATGCAAAGATGTTAATTGCAAAGAATAAAAACTGTTAAAGAAGTAACAATAAAAAATGCAAATATTTTATTGAAATAAAAAAGAATTTCGTACAAAAACTTGACGCTGCTTTTTTACTCCATAACCACTTTCTTCAAGCTAACATGCTGCGCGTGTACTTGGCGCCTTTTTTTACCTTTTTTTAATTGTTGGGACTGGAGTAAAAATCACTTGGGTTGAGTTAGGTAACGGAATTTGGTTATATTATAATGTCTGTAAGGAAAAATGAAGCTATTATGACTTGTGTAGGAAGACACTTAAATACAAAGATATTTTTTAAAAATAATACAACAGTTATTTTCCGAGGAATATATATTCATTTTTTACTTGGCGTAATTTATAGATATCATTTATTTTTGTAAAAATAAATGGAACACATTTTTCCAGCGAGTAGATGGGAACCTTTTGATCCAATGAAAAGTTACAAGTATACAGTGTCGGATAAAAATAGGAAGAAAGATAAAATCTGATAAACTTATATTCAACGAATTGTCCAATTTCGTTTAAAGGATTCAGATTCAAAGGACTGTAAATATTATAAATAACCAGATAAACATCTTTGTTTCATCATACAATTGATTCATTATAAAAAGAAGATTGTAATATATATATTGTCACGACTTTTTGCACTCCCGGACCGCTCCGGGACGTGTGCCGGATCAAAAGGACTTAGGAGAGCGGGATGGTAGGCCTCTCCAGTGGTTTCCTCGCACCTCCGATACTCCACGAAATGTTCCGAATGTTGGGCGCCAGACGCGTACATTCGCGTCCACGAAATCGCGAAAACCTAAACGAGACGCAAAACGAAGTGTGTGGAGGTGCGTGGAATCGGCTAGCTTGACCTAATCACGGGCGGGGTTAATGAAGGGCAGCGCGATATCCGGCGGGGTGACACGTAAATTTGTAACTCAGTCAGATAACAAAGAAAATAACATTTATTGAGTGCTGGTTGTCGAGAAAATAACAACGTTTATCCATCCGGCTTCGATCAAACACAAAATAAAGCCAATAACCAATCAAGAATAGCCGGTGGCGGGATGTCTGGATTTATTCAACAGAAATAATTTTTAACGCGGTCATTAAAGCTTATTGTAGGCGCACGGAAAGCGCAGTTCTCAAACACTTAATAGTAATAATAACGCGAGATGCGAAAGTTAACGGAAAATGTCGCGAAATGGTGATGCACCACGCTCGATGCGCGTGAACACCACGCCCGTACGAGAATTCCATCGCCAGGCTATCTTAATCTACGCGAGAATTTTCTAAATGGGCGCAACACGGAGGCGCCGAGATTGTGACAATACAAGGAGTACTATCTCTAACGCAAAATTCGAGGTTATCGCGCGCAGGGCGGGACGCCATAGGGCGTAACGCAAGTAATACCGAACGCAAGGGGCTTGTGAACGAAAGTTTCTCAACGCGAGAGCAAATCTACCGCAATTACTCCATCGACACCAACGGGAGTTTGACACCATTATCAACCCGTAATAACGAGATCCGAACACAATCGATACGCTAACACCCGACGCTAGAACACAAGAATTTTCCGACGCGAAAAAACGGTAACGCAATTTACGGAGTACCGGCCCGTATGCGGCCGTACACCAAGATCGCGAGGACGACGCAGTACACTCGCGATATCGAACTCATTAACGCGCCTATCACGATCTCCAGGGGTTCGCCATAACGCTTGTACCACGGTTCCGCGGCCACGATACCATCCCGAGGCCCTTCGCTCTCGTTATCGATCGCGAAATTACACTCGATCGCAACATGCGTTATCCCGAGCGAGAGCGTGCACCGGAGGGCGGTGTCGTGGCGTTACATTTCGCGAGTTACGGGCAACCTCACCGGTGATACTCCTCCTCCTGGGCTCCTCGCCGTCACCTTCTACCAACGATCCTCGATCAGCCAAATAAAATCGAAATACCCGACTCGGGGTGGCTATCGCGTATCTTAGCAAAACGTATTATCTCGCCGACGGACGACCAGAGAGTGAAACGCTAAATCCGCTCGATCGCGGAATCGATACGGTACCCCTTCCTGAGGGGCGCGCGAGCCAATCGGGCGCGAGCTTGCAAGCCCGCGGTGTCCCGGCGCAGGGCTGTCGATACGAGATCCTTCGGGGGCGTGCAACGGTCCCTCGGCGGCGTACGACTCCTCAATTTTGTCCTTAGCAGCGGACGGAACTCGGTTCGCGCCGGTGTGCCTCCGGTTTGACCCTGGGGCGGTGATCAGTCACCCCGTAGGTCGATGTTTCTCGGAGATCCTCTGCTGTAGCCGGGTTTTACCCAGGCGTCTGGGGCCCCGCTATTGGCGGCCTCGTCCGTCGCTGCCTCACGTGCCGCACGCCTGCCGCGTTGCTCTCGCCAGCCCGTGATCTCTGCTGCTTCCGTGTTTGCCACCCCTCCTCGGTTATCAATCGTCCTTGATTTCCTTCGCCGCTTACTCCCTCGAAGGTGTGCCGTGGTGTGGGTGAGGTGCCGCGCGTATTACATTGCATAAAAACAAAAGAAGGTAATCAGAATGCGGAAACGCGATTAAATACGACCCTTGGAGATCTCGTCGTTGCCTCCCTGGTCCGTCCCTGGGCGCGAAATTCCGCGCCTTGTGACGGCGGCGGGGCGCCGCGACGGTGCGGCGAGCCGCAACATTACAATATATATATATTGTAGCTACATTGTATTTTTAAGGACTGTCATTTTAATTCATTCAATTATGTGATATTTAATTCATTTACTCGATTATGTAGCTCTACTAAATTACAGTCCTTTTAATCTGAATCCTTTAAACAAAATTGGACAATTCGTTGAATCTAAGTTTATCAAATTTTATCTTTCTCCTTATTTTTATCCGACACTGTATACTTGTCGTAACTTTTCGTTGGATCAAAAGGTTCCCATCTACTCGCTGGAAAAATGTGTTTGTTCTTCTCGTACCATGATCTGAAATAACATAAAGGAGAATTATACAAAGTATTCTTTCAATCGTGATAAATACCTAAGTAAAATAAAATAACATGCCAACATTGTGATATTGCTTCATAAGTTTTATCATTTAGTATATTTACCTTAGTTACAATAAAATCGTAAAACCTCTAATGGTGCGGTAATATAAGATCCTCCTTGACATACATTAACTGATCTGCCATTACTGTTTTAAGCTCGCTGAATTCATGCCTCAGAACTTCGAAACATCTCCGAAGAAGCTGAAATTTATCCAGCAGAACATTATATAGATAGAATTACCTGTATGTGAAAATTAAATTTATGCAGTAGAACATTATATATCACGCCAATGTTACTCCAAAAGTGACACTGGAGTATCTCTAAATCACTGATACATTCACCTTTCTTCATTATAACACTCCGACGATGGCCAGATCCATCCCAATAACTGAATGTGATCTCAATTTCTTCTTCCTTCAACGCGTTTTACTTTTTAGCCCATTCTTGCTTTAATTCTTCCCTTTTATTTTCCTCCTCCTCCCTTTCCCTATCTGGCAAGAAACTTGTATCTATATCTGGATTTTTCTTATCTTCTTAATCGCGGGGCCATCAGATTGCACATTTTCTGACTGCGGAGATTTTTCGGCATCTTTTCTTCGCCGCTAGCGCTCTTTCCTTTTCCTGCTCTTTTTCACGTTCCATCTATTTACATTAATAGGAAAATGATTACACATTAACTCAATAAGCGTTGAACTTGCATACATAAGTGAATCTCGCGTTTTATGTAAAATTTTGTAAAAAACCGGTAACCTAACCTATGTTTACGCGAGCGTTACTTCTGTAGTATAATAACTTACGATAATTTCTTCGCGTAAACGGGAAAATCTCCTCGACATCAGCTCCCTGCCGTTATAGGATTTTCTTCATATCCTATCTTCTGAAGAAGCCCATCGAAAATTCTTGATATGTATGACTAGATGACATTCAGAGCACTGGGCAAAAATCACATAACATTCAGAGCACTGGGCAGAAATCACATATTTTGTAAGAAACCGGTAATCTAACCTATACTACGTTTACGCGAGCGTTACTTAATTCTGTAGTAACTTACGAACGATACGATAATTTCTCCGCATAAACGGGAGATTTTATATAGTAACTACGATGATATCATTCGTATAAGTTACTACAGAAGTAATACTCACGTAAACGTAAAATACTATAATTCCTGTCACATGCACTTAGTCGCATAAAAGAGTCACGGTGCGGTCGCGCTTCGCGTCGTATAATAATAGGATAATTACATGTAAATAAAACAATTACCTTGAATCAGAAAAAATATTAATTGTCGCATCACGTAAAGAGTCACGGTCGGTATCGCTCCGCGCGTATACTTGATGATGACGCAAGACACTACCGTGTAGGTTAACTGACTGTGACAGCGCGCTGAACGCACTGTCTGCACTGCGCGCAGGACACACACGTAGTATACAATATACATACATATGTACATATCGAAACTGGCGATACCAGCACCTCCAGTGTCGAAAAAGTGAAAGTTACATTTCTCTGATTGGTCGAGAGACGTCGGCGTTAGGAGTATCTTAATAATAAATTTTCACATTTTCGACTTTACGTCGCAATATCTCCGCTCGTAGGGCACGTAGCGGAAAATGTTATAAGAGATACCCCCCCAATTCGAACCCCAAGCTATCGATCAAGCCTATTTAGAACTTGATCCGTTCACTCGTTATATGAGATCTCAACATCTCGAGTACTCGCAACCCGTCGCGTCGCGTAAAAGAGTCACGGTTGGTCTCGCTTTCCAGTGATGACTTTTGAAAATTGAAAAAACTTTCCTGTGACTTGACGCGAGACACTACCGTGTCTCCTGATGTTCCCTTAGTCTGGTATTCAGCTACCATTTAGTCTGACCCACGTAGGATACATCGCAATTATTGCAGCAAATTTGGTAAATTACATTGTTGTTATTGAATTTAAGATTCTTATCCTCTTGGACCTATATTATTAAGCTTATTAACAATTCTGTAACCTATGGATAGCTTTGATTTATCTATCGATGCCGCGATGATCTCAGAAGCAGATTTTAAATACGGGAGGGCGATATATCTCTTTTTTTCTTCGTCTTCTATATTATCGCTATCGTCCTCGTTGTTTTCACTCGTGGGTTGTCTTTTGTTAAAATGGAAGGGCTATAAGAATATGCAAAAAAACATGGGAGTTTCACTTAAGAAAACATTGATCACATTGATCTGGCCTTGAAAAGGTCGCTCAGTCAAGTCCATATTTTTATTATCTCTATCCCCTTTAATATCCTACAACTTTTATCTGAAACATTTTTCCATATCTAAAGCCCTTTCCGAGATCCAAAGGGCTGACTCAGACTTTAAAGATACCCTGTATAGATATATATAGTGATTTTACTCATATATATAAATACGGAAGAAATCTTCCCGGAAAAATCCTCCCCGGAAATGAGCTCCCGGGAAAATCTCCCCGGAAAAAATCTCCCCATCAAAAAATCTCCCCTGGAAAAAATTTCCCCATCAAAAAATTCCCCCCGGAAAAATCCCCCCGGAAAAATCCCCCCGGAAAAAATCTCCCCATCCAAAAATTCAGTAATACTGTATTTTAAATTGTGTGTGGCATTATTTGTTGTTTGTATATGTTGTTATTCGGAGCCGTCAACTAATTGCTTTGTATTGTGTTGACGCATACTCATCGTCAGCAATATCACCTCGAATAACAGTAACGCTTTGTTGGATGCGTTAAAATTCTTGAGGAATGTTGCCTTGCAAAGTACATGCGTGGGCTTTTCACGCGTGGAAAGTTGTAAACCCATGTGGCACCTCGTTTTGCGTGGAAAGTGTATGCGTGGAGGCAGTAGGTTCCGCCCCCCTGCGGGGGGCATCACTATCATTAAACTAGACACATAGGCTGGGTTCGGGGAGCGCGCTTTTAGCGCTATGAGCGTGCTCTGTCCTTGTTCAACTTTCAGTAAGTAACAGAGATAGAATGACGTTGTCAGCGCTAATAGCGTCTCCCCGAACGCACCTATAGTGTGCCTTACAAAGTACATGCGTGGGCTTTTCACGCGTGGAAAGTTGTAAACCCATGTGGCACCTCGTTTTGCGTGGAAAGTGTATGCGTGGAGACAGCAGGTTCCGCTCCACTGCGAGGGGCTCCACTATCATTAAACTAGACACATAGTGTGCCTTGTGAAGTACATGCGTGGGCTTGCAAAGTACACACTAATGTGTCTAATTTAGCGGTATATATTTTCAGATAGAGCTATTTTTTGGAGAAATTTTTTGTTGGGGAGATTTTTTCCGGGGAAAATTTTTTGATGGGGAGATTTTCCCGGGGAAGATTTTTTCCGGAGGAAATTTTTTGATGGGGAGATTTTTTCCGGAGAGATTTTTTCCGGGAACTCATTTCCGGGGAATAAAACGTCAGTTACGATAAATGCAATATAGTACTTTTATATATTTAAATAGAATGTAAATGTTTAATTATGATAAGTGTTTAGAATATAATAAAGGTTTAAATATATCTAAGCAGAACTTTTGAGACTTTGATAAAATAAGCAGCACCAGACTTTGACAACTTAACTGAAATGCTAATGGCACGTTTAGAAAGCTTATCTAATCTTTTTGAAAACTTAACTAAAAACTACTTATACTTTCACAGATTTAATAATGTATTTAATCTTTGACATCTTAACTAATAAAATACTTATTGCATTACCACAGATTTAAAAAGAATATATTTAATCTTTGGCAATTTAAATAAAATTCTTATTACACTTCCGCATATTTAAATAAAATATATCAATCGAAACTATGTATGATTGGAAATATACATAACGAGAGAGGAATCCCTTTCCCTTACTCTCCGTAGATAAGAAAGGGAGAAGTGTCGGGGGCCACGACTCGTGGATCCGGAGCTCGAAGTTGACTAGGTCTGTCTTGGATCCATATTAGACCTACAAAAATAATTTTATTAAGACGATTGCAACAATGATTGCGTTTTGCTGAATGTACTCATTAATATGCAAGTTTTGTCACCTTATTGAACAGAAGAACAGTTCTGTTATTAAAAAATTTGAGACGGTCGCTAATACAATGTCGACAAGATGACGGTCCGATTTTCTTTGCTCACGTAGACGAGCTCGGCTTGTTTCTGTTTGTAGATGTTGGCAGCGATATAACTAAATCGAGAAGTGTTCCGAACCCTTCATAACCTACAAACATCGGTAACTTGCAGCTGACAAACAAAATCGTCTTTTGTTCGGGATCGAACATAAATTTAGAATTAAATTTATTCCGATAAATTGATCCGTAAACTTGAGTTTAAAGTATTCCGGGAAACGACGCTAATTCGAGATCTTATTCTAGAAATAAGAAGGTCATTTCTCGGAAATATCGACGAACAAGAAAAACTGCCTCGTTTTTGCGTGTACCGACTTTCTTCCTTTGTCTCGGGGCCTCAGTGCGCGAGGTAAACACCCGGGACAAAGCGAGAGACTCGGCGAAAACAGCGGATCGGTTGCCGGCCCCGTGATCAGCGGAGCCGTTTGACTTTTCGAAGTCAAGTGCTTTCTCGGGATGGCGGCATTCGATTGGCTCCGCAGAATTTTTAACACGTTGCCGGGGGTCCGGAGCTCGAGTTTATAAAGCTCCGGCCCTCCGCGTGCCGATTAGCACTCGAAAACAGTACGCCGAAATAACGTGTCGAAATTACGATTCCGTATTCCGTGCAACCTATTCGGTCGGCTTCGAGCTCCTGCGTTTCGCTGCTCGCGATATTAAACTCGTGTTGCGATCCACCGCGCGCATTCGCCGCGTCATTAATTTGGTCGCGTAACTCGCATTTCTCGCGCGCCTTCGCCCGCGCAATTGCTATTGTTCGCGAAATAAAGAACTATTGTAAATAATTGTGAATATCCTCAATCTTAATTATAGACTTTCGTTAAACTTTACATAAACTGTTCCTTAACCTTCGAACTCTAATCTCCTTAACCCATTCGCGCACATCTTTTATTAAGAAAAGTGTAACTTAATTATTGCAGTCTTTGATTTCTAAATGTAAAGTGTTCGACATTTCTTTTCTATTTTACTTTTACAAACACTATAATAATATAACATAGTATTTATAGGTTATGACGGACTCGGAACACTCCTCGGTTTAGTTAAATGACTGCTAATATCCAGAAACAGAAATAAAGCCGAGCTAATTCGGTTCGGAGAACTATAAACACCCACAGAATGGAGTATTGCACTGGTCACGAGCAGCACTGTCAGGAGTCGCGAAGCAGCGATGCGACGTCGCGAGTGTTGCAAGACTTGCAAATCGCACCTGTTCGCTACCCCCACTTCGCGCGTTTAGCTACGCAGCGACTTGAGTCGCGCGTAGCTAAACACATACGGGGAAAAAATGTCTAAAGTCTTGTACACTGATCGCGATCATGGAACTGGATTTTAAGGATTTTTTTTATAGGATCAATGTAATAAATAATCATCAATAATAAGATAATCGTCAGTTCATGACTGAAATATGACATTGCAATGATGTCATATTATGACGTCAATATAATAAGGTCATGTAAAAAATTGATTACGACATATAACCAAAAATGACCAATTTGGAACGTCAAAACGACGTATGCTTGTTACCTAGGTGATCCCTGATTTCTATCATATAATCACAACTTTTTCAGGCTTATTTTTTATTTTTTTATTTTTATTTATTATGATAGGAGAAAAATCAAATTAATTCAACTTTAATAAATAATTGGCAATAATTTTGATAATTCTGTTCACTAGTTGCAAAAATGATATAACTATGCATGCTTTGACAGGTAAATTGAAAAATTGCTAACGAAAGTTGTTGTGTTTTTACTTCTAAGTGTATTGCTTATTTGCGCCTTCATTTGTTAAAACACTGCAATCATTGTAAAAAATGCTGCTTGATATTAAAACCTGACGATATTTTAATACAATTTTGTTTTTGACTTGGAATCCTTATACGAAACGACTCGTCTTGTTTCAATGGAAACAAACTATAAAAACTAAAGAAAATCTTATAAATTATCTCTTCTTGATAAGGAGAGACATATAAAAAAAGACAAATGTTTATAAATACACAAACAAAGGCAAATAAGAGCTAATTCGCAACGGTAGTCGGGCGACAGTAATAAAACTATAATTAAAATAATAAATAAATTAATATATTAAAGTAAACGTTTCGGTCCTTGGTTTGGACCCTCCTCAGTACATACAAAAAGATGGTCAGGTGAATCGATACAGTGGTCAAGAAGTGGTATAAAATGCAGTCAACATGTTCACTCTCCAAAATATATTGTGAGAGTATGGATCTCGTATCGTCAATGTAACTGTTACGTTAATTCGATAAATTGAAATTAAAATTAATTAAATACATATGGTCATACATTAAAAAAAAACAAATCGCAAAAGTTACCTGACAGTCAGATTGATAAAAAATTAAGACACCATCTCTCAAGCGTGATTATTACGCGCGATTATTACGAAGTGCCACATGGGTTTACAACTTTTCACGCGTGGAAAGCCCACGCCGAAGACACTCCGCACCCCCCCCCCCCCTTCGGTGTGTGTATATGTATGTGTGTGTGTGTGTGTGTGTGTGTGTGTGTGTGTGTGTGCGCGCGCGCGCGCGCGTGCTATTGTTGAATAATTTTGCAAAGCGAAAACTTTAATGCTTCGTAACTTTTGAACGGATTGTGACCGCCACTTTTTCCAAGGTCAACGTTACTCAGGGTCATGACCTTGACAACATATGTCAAGGTCAAGGTCATTGGCGAGTGGGGTGTTTTTATGCATAATTACCATATTATCAATTAATATATAGTTATCAGGTATGAGAAGCGTCAAATCTTAATTCCGCATAATCTAAAATTTGCAACACGTTAAAGACTGAAAAACGTGGTCGGGGCTATCTGTCCTATTTTTGATAGGGCAATGTGTCTACACTTCAATGACGGATTGTTCTTTTAAAAATAGTTAATGGTGCGTAACTACAAAAGAAAGACTTTCCTTAAGACATATAAGGTAGACATACCTAATAGAATTATACTTATTGTTAGAGCTCTTAAAAGAATAAAAACCGAGCGATAATCTTTTCGCAAAAACAGCTTTAGACTTCGGAATAAATGCTCGGGCTCTCACTCGCTACTGTAAAAAAGTGACTTACGGGCAGCTACTTGATCTTGCGATTCAAGAATTGTCAGCAAATTTTTATTTTAAAAATACACGTCAAGTTAAATATATGAGTTTGTCTTAAATTATTGAGTATTTTCTATTTCCAACATTACTGAGGATAAAGTAAAGGCCCTAAAAACAAAAAAAAATTTTTAAATTGAGGAGACAAAAAAACCTTATCACATTGATCTTGCAACAGACTCAAAATCAGTTTGATGCCACCGTATATAAAGAAAAGTTAGCTCCACGCAGGAATATTGTCAGAAAATTTACACAAAGTGCCTACTACTGATTTGACTCCAACGACTAGGTAGTTTTTTCAATATTATATATTAATAATAAATAATATTATAAATAAGTATAAAAATTAATATAAATAATGTTCTTTATTATGTGGACAGATAGCCCCGCATATGTGGCCATTTGTCTACGCTGACTTGCCTACTTAAAAAATTTAGCACTTTAAAATGATAAAAGATTAACGATTCTAATTACGTTTTCTTTTTAATAACAAGGTTGAAAGGTTACATTAAAATCTTTAGCCAAATATCTTTATTAGTTTTTTATTAGTTTTTTAGTAAACTTGAAAAAAACGTAAAGTGTAGACAGATAGCCCCGGTCTCCCTTATATATACACTCACCCAAAAAAATGGGCCCCTTGAGATTAGTACTAAAAAGCACCAAATTCAAAGTTACATATCTTTGTGAAAAATGATTGCAGAGTGTTTCTGAATCACCCTTCGTCACTTCTCGATACGCGGAGGCAGGCACAGATCAACAACTCATCCGTATCAATGTCTTTTTATTTGATACAACTATTTACATGTAACACCGCACTCGCAACGCGATTACTCCGATTAACTCGAGAATTCGTAACGAAGCGTCTCGTATGACTTTCGTGGGCTCACTGGTTTCCCGGCAGGAGCAAGCAAACGGTTCGCAGGTGCGGAACGCGTGATCAGACGCTCGACAGCAAGTGATTTGACCAATAAAATTTGCAAAAATACTCGGTTTGCGCTTCGCGAAAGTTCGCGAACGATCCTTGCGTTCACGCTCTAACGCTAAATTTCAAATTCGCAACACAAAGTGATATTTAAAAAAGCGTTTTAAAGCTTGAATCCTCAGCTTTCGAATACTTCAAGGTGCGTTTCTCTGCGAAGATTTTACTACAAATGGCGCTAATTTAAAGTGGACCTTGCAAAATTGAAGAAGAAACTTTCATAGCGTGCACGTGAAAAACGAAATTTACTCTCCAAATTTTATTAATATTGTATCGTAAAATTTAACATTTTTTCTTTAAAATCCTTTTTTAATGATTGCGCTACCATTTTTTTTCACTTGTGAGTTATAAAAATTTGAAGTGAGTAGTGCATTTTCAGGTCTTTTTTTCTAAAAATCTGTATTTTGCCTCCAATATTCGTATCTTTTGAAACTGCTCTATTGGCAAAATGGTGCAAATAACAAATTGCAATGTTCCTACGGGAGTGACGAACCGCGGGGTACTTATCTCCGCTGTGACATGTACACGCACGTACTCACCCACGATTTAAATCTAACCATATGGAGCATCTTAAGTCGAGTAATTTATACAAATAATGACGGTGGTCATTTTTAGTGATGTAAGAGCTTTTCAAACACAATAACTTTGATCGATTTTGAGAAAAAATTTAATAATCTTCTTTCACGGGGAGGTTACACGGTCGGACTTACATCTCGTGTGTGTGTGTGTGTGTGTGTGTGAGTGTGCGCGCGCGCGCGTGCGTGCGTGCGTGTGTGTGTAACCGCAGAACCTCATATTCTCTCGCCGCCCGAAGTATACATTCGAAATGGAATATCTCAGCAAAAAAAAAAAAAAATTGTACGACTGAAAATCAAAATTCATTTTCAAGATAAAAACCAGTACTTTAAGATGCCATTGGAATGTTTTTAAGAAAAAAATTGCTTTGTTACTAATAATAAGATAAATACGGCCAAAATCGCTGCTTTTTTACTATTTTAATCCATTTATCTCGGAAACTTGACGTGATAGAGTAATTTTGCGGCTAGATTCTGCGAGCAAAATTACGTGAGAAACGACTCTTGTTTCCCCGAACGCACAAAAAAGTTAAAATTTTGCAGGCCTGTGTAATGAATGCTGAAACTGCTAAAAATCTTGCTAGATTAAGTTGCATTCAGATTTAAGTATAAAGCCGTTAATAAAACCCCATTAGAGTCTCAATAAGGTTACAGACGCAAATATACGCATTTTAAAATAATCATTAAAATGATTTTGATAATCATAACGTTTTTTTGCAGACCATGCCACGTAACCTAAATTCTTGGATTTAATGACAAATCGTCAAATGTATGTGTACAATACATTAATAGACATGTACCTACATAAATAATTTTAGAAATATTTATGTAAATAATATTTATTGGATAAAGAAAAATTACCTGAAATTAAAACGATCGTTCCTCTACGGTTTAATCCTTGTTCCACGGAGCCAGACGATAAAAAACCGGCTGTCATATTGTATTTGAGAATTATAACCTCACATCAAAATTACAAAAACGTAAAACATGTTATATAAGAATACGTATGTATTCTTATAACATGTTACATTCTACCTGCATTACTATAATTTTCTTATAACCAG
The DNA here is from genome assembly GCA_035220575.1 of Temnothorax rugatulus. Classification (NCBI taxonomy): domain Eukaryota; kingdom Metazoa; phylum Arthropoda; class Insecta; order Hymenoptera; family Formicidae; genus Temnothorax; species Temnothorax rugatulus. The sequence goes on along the minus strand of JASTWL010000712.1, from coordinate 34,524 downwards.
AAAGTAACCAACAATATAACAGTTTTATCGCGGTGTTATGTTGCATTAATAAGAGAGGGTTATGCAACCTCGACATTAATTAAGAATAACATCCGTTATATTACCTATTACTCCTGTACTACGTATCAGTTATATTCTATTGTTACGCCCGCGCTGAAACGGCCCTTAAGGGGATCCTAAAGCCGTCTGTAATACCGACACTTAGTTTTAACCTCAACTTGCGAAAACATTCGCTTTATATAAAAATTCTACAATGTATTGCTACAAAAAGACTGTGGCGTGGACAGCGGATTACATCCAAAAATACGATACCATTGTCAGAATTAGGTTTATACTCTAAACGAAAAAGTTATCTGTGTCAAAGCATTATTTCAAACGTACACTAAAAGTGCTCTATTCGCACTTTTAGTGTACGTTTGCAATAATGCTTTGACAGAGATAACTTTTTTGTTTAGAGTCTAAACCTAATTCTGACAATGGTATCGTATTTTTGGATGTAATCCGCTGTCCACGCCACAGTCTTTTTGTAGCAATACATTGTAGAATTTTTATATAAAGCGAATGTTTTCGCAAGTTGAGGTTAAAACCAAGTGTCGGTATTACAGACGGCTTTAGGATCCCCTTAACTCCGAGCTGAAGCGAGCGGTCATTCCGCAGAAGTCGCGAAGTGTTCCCTTGACAACAGGTCGCTGTTTGACAACGGAGCCTTGAAGATTCGAACCTCGACTTTCAAACTGTTCTGACGTGTTCTCTGGTGTTCTCTTTAATAAAGAGATTCGTTACTTTCCTAATAAACGTGTCGTTATTCCCGAGAGTGAGCGAGTGTGTGCTAGTGACGCGGCGAGCGCAACACTATGTTTGCTGAGTAATATATAATAACCTTAATAATCAGAACGCCTAAAGGCGCAACCCGAACACAAAGGAAAAATTTTATTTACTGAATCGAATAAAAGTTAAAAATCAATTAGGAATCAAATTTAAAGGAACATAAAAAAATCTTTTTCTCTGTGTGTGCACATTTAAAAAAAAAATATTTTTTAAAAATATTAATATGGTTAAAAAGAGGTGTTCTTACCGTGAAACTTTTGTATAAACATTTTTTGATATCTCGAATGCTTTTCGAGATATATCAAGAAAAGCAAAAAGACATTCTATATGAGGGGTAGTTTCATTCCTCCTTAGAACTGTTTTCGAGCCGCTAAAATTTTCTAAGCTAAAACTAAAAATTTCTAAAGTCATCTATTTACTCTTTCCCTCACATATGTGTAAAGTTTCATAAAAATCAGAATTTTTACGAGGTTGCCTTGTCAGTTTTTCTGGCATATAAGTGCATAATTTTATAAATCACTTTCTAAAACTTGAAGACTGAAAATTAGCACTTCATATTTTTCGAATGTCGTTTCTTTGTGACCAAATCAATTTTAATTAATTAAAATTTAATGCGTTTCTCTAGAGATATTCAAAGTAGTAATTCCTAGTATTTTATATTGTATATGTACGCGTACATAATTTTAGTGCATAATTCGAGAAAATTGACTAACATAAGTAAAGAATTTAACACATTACAATGTATACATAACAAATTGTTATTAATTAGAAAATAAAATGTTATAATGTTACAGATCCTCTTACAGACATGAATCACCCCTTTCATCTGCATGGTTATAGTTTCTGCGTAATGTATGCTGGTCAATTTATCAATGCACGTAATAAAGACGATATAACAGATGAGGATATAGCCAGAGAAATAAATGCTCACAAGAATCGCTTGCAAAGTGGTTATTATCAAAATTGCGCCCCTAAAGATACTGTGATCGTGCCAAATACTGGTTTTGTCATCATACGCTTTAAAGCAGATAACCCAGGTTAATAATTTTATCACATTTATACACAAATATATTTATCATTATTAATCAAACATACCAAATTATAATTTTTACAAATAAATTGCGCGTAGACAAAACGTAAATACACATTCTGCTACTATTGTATTAAGCCTTTTGTGACGAATAATTACTTTCGTGACCGTTTGCAAGACTGATCCTGTACGAATTGATCTTTGTTTTTATTAGTTATAAAATTAATTTCCATCAGTAAAGAATATATTCAAATAAATTATTTTATTTAATATAAAATTTAAGTAAATAATGTCTAAATAATAATGTCTTGAATAATTTAAGAAATTTTGACAAAGACGATATTTTGCCTGACAAAAAAATAAACTCTACGCCAACTCGGCGCAGACATTGTACCCGCCGTATAATAGATACTCGTATATTGTTCTTTCGTACAGCGATAACATACAGACCGACAACTTCGTCGTCGCGAAAGTAATTTTAAATTGGAACTATCTTTTATTAATATCTAATGTATTAATATCTAATATATTAATATCTAATATATTAATACCTAATATATTTATACCTAATATATTAATATCTAATATATTAATATCTAATATATGCAGAGTAGAAAGTGGTAATATGGAATCCTGTTGATAATATGGAACCCCTCAATATCTTAAGAACACTGTTAGCTGTACTTTAAAGATAACAGCTAGAACTTGTTCATTAGGTTACTCTCTAGACTGTAAGAGCGCTAAGTTTATTAATTTTTCAATGGCGGTAGATTAATTAACCTATTTCTGTTTTGTCGATTTTCAAACCTTTCAAAGGTATATAAAACTTTGTTTATTTGTAACTGTCCATGATTAACAGATAACTTTTAGAGCCAGACACTTAACATGCATATATGATGTTATCTAACATTTCCTGTTTAAGAATATTTAGTCCTTTTCGTTTTGTTGTAGTCGCTATTGTTTTTCAAGATGGCAATGTTTGTATTAAGGATTCCCAAGGTGGATCAATGTAGTCTCTGGGCTCACAATAAGTGTGCAGGAACAGAGAAAAAAGAATACGTATATGATTTTTGTCGATAGACGAAAAAAGTGAATTTTCTCCTTTAAATATTTTTTTATTATATAATCATATTTTTTGATAAAACAATATATTTTTCATTATGTATTTCTTTTACAATAGTTGGTTTTAAATAAATTACTTTTTTGAAAGACATTCAATTTTGTGAGTTTTTTTAAATTTCCCGCACTCAAAAAATAGTGGGCTCCATATTACCAGCAACCAGCCTTATGCCTTATGACTCAACTGCTCACTTTTCGATAATATTTATATAGCTTTCCTTGTAAGTGAAGAATTATAAATTGAAAATTCGAAATGGATTGCCAATAGAATTAGAGGTGTGCTTAACGATAAAATAATATCGATAATTATCGATAAATGATGGACTTATCGATATTATAGTTTATCGATAATATCGATAAAATTATTTGAAAGTGTATAAGTACACACAGAAAAATAATCATTCTACAGTCAAGAAGAGCACTTATCTTATTGTATTTTAATTCTTTAAGTAAGTTTTCTTACAACCAAGAATATTTTCTTACCAATAGTTTTCAAATATCTTGACACAAGTTAAGAATAATGTTTTGAGTAAATGTAATTCTTACAATGACTTTATGGTAGATTTGCGGATTAAGTATTTGCTATGCTTATATACCGCAAATCTACCATAAATTGTAAGAATTGTAAGAATTACATTTACTCAGAACAATATTCTTAACTTGTGTCAAGATATTTGAAAATTATTAGTAAGAAAATATTCTTGGTTGTAAGAAAACTTACTTAAAAGAAGAAAAATAAAATAAGTAAGTGCTTTTCTGGGCTGTACAATGGTTATTTTTCTGTGTGTAGAATTTTGTTTTATATTTAGTAAGCCATACAGAAATAATTGACCTTCTTGAATGAGTCGTAAATATAGTTACTGCGTATACACTTGTTGTCCTAACAGAGTACGAATAAAATCGCGTTAATTTACAATACGCGTTCAAGCACGTCGGGTTTCAGAATGTCGTCTCGAGTTAAACGGAGTTTGGTGTGGTCTCATTTCATAGACGACCCCATAAAAAAAATAGCAACGTGCAAAATCTGTAATCGGACTGTAACTTACTCAGGCAACACTACTAATTTGTGGTCTCATTATTGGATAAATCACGAAGAATCTGAAAGCTTATCTGAAAGCTCATCTGAAAGCTTGTATGATAACGGAAGCAAAACGAAACCCGTGCAAAAAAATAGAAAACGTAAGTCTGAAGATGTACAGTATCCTATGAATTCAAAGCGTCACCAAATAGTCCACATTTTCAAGAGTAGTCATGTTGCTGCAGAGTTATTGCGAAATGATCAGATGCGTCAGGATACTGAGGCACCGCTTAGTTTAAAACGAGATGTCCCAACACGATGGAACTCTACCTATCTTATGATAGAGAGAATGTTAAAGCTTCGGTCTAATTTATGTTCAATTTTAAGTGATTTACCATACAAAAATGTACCTTTAATAACATATAAAGAATATGGGATATATTCCGCAATGTAACTACAGTACTTCAACCGTTTTTCCAAGCTACTGAAAAAATGTCCGGCGAAAAATATGTTACAATTTCTAGCATAATTCCACTAGTGCATTGTATTGAAGAAAGTTTACAAGAAAATAACAACCTATCAGAAGAAGTTAAAATACTTCACACAAACTTACTTCTTGGAATACATGGACGATTCGGACAAATAGAGGAAAATCTCACTTACGCCATTGCTATACTGTTAGATCTGCGATTTAAAAAAATACCATTTCAGTCTTCTCAATCAATTAAAAGTGCTAAAGAAAAAATTGTAGCCGACTGTAAGGTTTTTAATGAAAGCAGTACTTCAAATGCGGAAGTAGAGAACAATAAATAATCAAATATGTCATTAAACTCTTGAAAATGTCAATCAATCAATCAATAGACGGCTATAAGAGTCAGGCGCGGTACGTGGTGCGCAAGTACAGAAATTAATAGTTACAAAGTAACATATTAAAATGTATATGATATACATATACGTATATTCCAAAATAATAGACTGCGCGCCGATTATTTGTCGGACTTTAAACACAGCTATCGTTGGAGAATTAATACCCTTTCCTCCCCGGAATTAAATCTACGCGATTTAATTATTGAAAAAACTGTAAAGAATTTATTGCGAAAAATATTACCTCAGCCAGGATTCGAACCTGGAACCTCCCTCATTCCGTGAAGGGCGTCGTACCAATTCGACTACCGAGGCATGTGGTAATATTAGTCGAATTGGTACGACGCCCTTCACGGAATGAGGGAGGTTCCAGGTTCGAATCCTGGCTGAGGTAATATTTTTCGCAATAAATTCTTTACAGTTTTTTCAATAATTAAATCGCGTAGATTTAATTCCGGGGAGGGAAGGGTATTAATTCTCCAATGATAGCTGTGTTTAAAGTCCGACAAATAATCGGCGCGCAGTCTATTAGTTTGGAATATATGTATATGTATATCATATACATTTTAATATGTTACCTTGTAACTATTAATTTCTGTACTTGCGCACCACGTACCGCGCCTGACTCTTATAGCCGTCTATTAATTGATTGAATAAATAATCAAACTGAAAAACATTATGCATTGTGGAAACATTTTCAAAGAAAAGCGGATAAAATAAATAAAATGTCTTGTCCAACATCAGCGTCATGTGAACATGAATTGAAGAGGTAATCATATACTGTACCTATGTATTGCATTTATTTTAATTAATTTTATTTAACTAATTTTGAAAATTTCAATTTATTGTGATTATTTTTATTATAGATACTTTTGTTTAGGCGTCATAAATAAAAATTGTGATCAACTTGTTTGGTGTGTGTCCGAGGGAAATGTATTTCCGCAAATCAAGAAACTTGCTGGAAAGTATTCATACGTACCAGCAACAAGCGTTCCGAGTGAACGAATTTTTTCTAAAGCGGGAGAAATATTATCCCATCGACGATCACGACTTCAACCAAAATATATTAACGTGCTAACTGTTATTTCGATGAATAAATAAATCATTTCTTTGCTATTCAAATTAGGTATTAACTACCTCTTTACGTGTATAAACCATCTACTAACTAAGGGGCAAAACACATAACATGGCGTAGCGATATACGACGGTCGTAGTCCCGGGACCTGACAGATCAGGATACGCCAAAGCTTGTGCGTTACTTACGTCCACGACTACGACTGTCATATGTGCTTTGGCTTTTACTATAAGTCAATATCGTTTATTTTTTACAACACGATAACGATAATTGCATTACTTGACGATATTATCGATAAATATTGATATATCGATAAGTATTATCGATATTATCGATAAGTATTGATATATCGATAATATCGTCATTTATCGATACTTTTTGATAAGTATCGATAATCGATAAGCACACCTCTAAATAGAATAAGAAACCTAAAGGTCTCCGCACAATGAAAAATATAAGGAACAAGGAACAGATATTAGCGATTAGGACTAAAGAATCAAAAATACAGTTGGATGCACGATGAAAAATACAGGCAACAAAAACAGGGAATAACAGGCAATAGATTTTTAACCTATTGGAAGCCGTGTATTAATGCTACATAGGCTTTATTCCTGATTTCTTATTTCTAGTCGCTAATATCTGTTCCTTGTTCCTTACATTTTTCATTATGCGGGGGCCTTAAGCATACTAAGATTGAAAAAAAATTAAGCTTATAATTTACAAGAAATCGCTGAAAAAACGAAGTGGGGTTCCATATTACCACCCTTTTCGTTATTGTTTAAATAAATATGAATCAAGAATTATATATCTTGCAGGCTGGTGGTTCTTTCATTGTCATTTTTCATGGCACACCGCAACTGGAATGAATGTTGTTTTACATGTTGGTACAGAATATGATCTTCCAGACATACCATCACACTTTCCACAGTGTTACAATTGGACACCACCTATTATCATGAATAATTATTACTGATGATTATTATGATAATAATTATAATTATTATAACAATTATAATTATAATAATTATGGTAAATATAATTATATTTGCTTAAAAAGTATAATCTTACTATTAAATAAAATTATTATTGTATAAGATGTATATTTTACTATATATATATAAATATGAATAAATAAATAGAAAAACTACTAGAGAGTATATTATTGAAATTATTGATTTGTAATAAGAAATTATTAATAATGTATAAAAACCTGTTCTTTTCACTGCTTACAAGAGGACTACAAGAATTTGTCTTCTCTGATTTCGACAATTTTGATATATGTTATAGTACTCTCCTATACTACAATTTCACTAAAAGTAAAGCTGCTCAATGTAATATTCAAGCATTCGCGAAAAAATGAGTTCAAAGTTTTCCATGTTTATTTTGTACCGATTTGCTAAGACTAATTCTCTAAAAGTCAGCTAATAGCCATAGCCGAGAGCGTAAAGCAACCGATTACTATGGTAGAATATTGAATCTTACAGTTTCAACTCTTGCATTCTTTCCTTTTTGTTTTAATCTATAACCATTTTCAAAAAAGGTAAAAAAAGGCGCCAAGTACACGCAATGTATTTTGTAAATTCAAAAATCCAACCTAAGTGGTAGCTTTTCTCCTTCACAAAATAATGTTACCTAACTGTTAAGTTCTTATAGATTTTAGTTTTCGTGTTTAAATAAGCGCGCGTGTAGTGATAATTATATCCAATAAGGTACGTCTAGGCGCAACGGCGTTAACAACAACACGCGCACGTCTCATGGTAATCTTTTTCGGTTGGTATTCTTTTAAGTTCGCGAAAACCCGCCCTTATTATTCATTCGGTTTTTTTACAAGAAAAATGTATTTATTTTGTTTTAATTAAATATTTTTATTTTGTACTGTTACTTCTTTAATTCTTTGCAATTAAAATGATTCTTTGTAATATTAAAAATTTGGAGGATCACGTGATCGCACGTGGAGGAAAGTCAGGAATTTTTCGCTCGCGTGTGAATCAGGTGAAAATAGCAGAAATAACAACTGGGCCCCCACAGAAAGATCAGGAATTGGAGAGAAAGTACTGCAGAACGAGAGGAAATAAAGGCAGCAGAATTGGAAGGGAAAGGAAGGAGAAAAGAGGCAAGGAAATTTCCAATAAAATTCCAGGTTAGATTGCAACGTGGTCAAAAGGCGACGGCGGAGACAGGTAGGAAGGAGAGAGGGAAGCCAGGAGGTGAGTCAAGCGACACCTGAGGTTAGATAATTGGCCGATAAGGTAGGAATGCTATAAAAAGTATCCGAAAGTATAAGAGGACCGATAATTCAGAAAGTGATAAATGAATACAGGAAACGGACAGGAAGGAAAAAAAGCGGCTTAGTCGGCGAAGAAGAAACAGAAGGAGAAGGGAAAAGGAACAATTGTGGAATTTTTGAGAGAGAGATCTGGAAGCGTCGGGTCAGAGACATCAATAAACAAAAGGAAAAGAGAAGAAGAGGAAAGAGCAGAAGCGGAGAGAGAATTCCTAGGAAAATTCGAAAAAGCGAGGAAATTATACAGATCTCCAGTCAAGAAGGAAGACACAGGAGCCTGCACAGAGGAAGATAAGAAAATGGGAGAAGAAATGAAGGTGCTAACGGAAGTTATGAGGGAGATAAAAGAAGAACTCAGAAGAACGCGAGAGGAGATAAAAGAGCTGAAAGAACAGTGGAAAAGAAAGGAAGACGGTTGGGAAGAAAGAATAAAGGCGGTGGAGTACAAGATTGAGAATATAGTCGCGGGTGAAGATGACGGAGCCCAAGAGAAAATAAAGAAATTAGAAATGCAGGAAGAAATAATAGAGAGAAAGGAGAAGAGGAACAATATCATGATAAAAGGATGGGAGGTCGCACAGAGAGACTCACTGGAAAAGGCGGTGGAGGAAATGATAAGGAGGGAGCTTCACGCTGATGTAACAGTAATAGAAGCTTTCTGGACAAGAAGAGGAACGAATATGGTTACAGCCAAGCTGAAGGATAAGGAACAGAAAAGGATAGTTATGATCAAGAAGAACAACCTAAAAGGGAAAAACATAATCATTGACAACGATCTAACCTGGAAAGAAAGGCAGATACAGAGGGAAATTCGTCTGATAGCAGAGACGGAGAAGACAGGAGGAGCGAAGGTGAAAATCGGCTATAGAAAACTACAAGTAAATGAGACGAAATTCGTACGGAAAGAGGGAGAGGGCTTGAAGGAGCAAAAATTTTGGAGCCGGGAGAGCTCTGCGAGCCCATAAATGGGCGGGCAGAGTGCAAAGGACTTGAAGCGGCCGCTTTGGCGAGCTCCGGGCGAGCGGAGCTCGTGGGAGGGAGGGCTGCAAGAGAGAAGAAGATCGGAGCGAGAGAGGAAGGAAGAAGACGAGACAAGCTGAGGGATAATAAGAAGATAAAGATAGGCTTTTGGAATGCCGCAGGCATAGATAATAAGGATGCGCAATTTTGGGATTACATAAAGAAATTTGATATAATTGGAATGGTGGAAACATGGATCGAAGAAAAGCGATGGAATAGAATAAAAGAACATTTGCCAGAAGAATTCAACTGGACGTGCGAATACGCCAGGAGAGAAAAAAGTAAAGGAAGAGCTATGGGAGGAATTATCACAGGAATAAGGAAAGGCATCATGGAAAAACAAGAGGGAGGCGTGAAGAAGAATACGGAAGGTATACAGGTAAGAAGAGTGAGATTAGGCAGAGAAACTTGGAATATAGTGACAGTATACAATGGAAACGGAATATCACAGATATCATGGAGAAAATAAAAGAATTAATTCCCGAAGAAAATGAAGGAAACCTCGTGATAGGAGGAGATTTCAATGCCAGAATAGGAGAAGAGGGAACGATGGTCTGGGGGGATGATAGAGACGAGATAAGGAGAAAATCAAAGGATAAAGTAATAAATGCAGAGGGAAGGAAGTTTCTTGAAGCGATAGAAGAAAGAGGATGGGATATATTAAACGGGAACACAGAAGGAGACGACGAGGGTGAGTTAACCTATATTGGCGCGAGAGGATCGTCAGTGATAGATTATAGAGACAAGAGGAAAGATCGACAGGATGGTCATCAAAGAAAGATCAGAATCGGATCATTTGCCAATCTGTATATATCTCCTGGAAAATGAGCTCCAATCGAAGGAGGATAGTTCTTGGAGCTGCACACTCAGGCAGCAAATGTGGACGGAAGAAGATATAAAAAAATTCAGAGAGATGTTAGAAAGCACAGAATTTGTAGAGTCAGGATTAGAGGAATCATGGACAGAATTGAAAGAGACGGTAAAGAGGGCAACACAGGAGAAAGAGATAATTAGAAAGAAAAGAGAAATAGGAGACAAGAAATGGTGGAATAAAGAGTGTCGAGACAGAAAAAGAGAATTAAGGGGTTAGTCTACCCTGGAGAGCAAAAAAACAAGCGAATTTTCAGAAATTAATTTCAGACAAAATATCGGTGATACATGAATGATTTTTTTTCATTATCTTTATTAGGGTTTCAAGAACATGTAAAAATTTTTTGGTGTAAAAAAATTTCAAAATGGCGATGAGGCACTCCTTCGCGCGCAACTATGCTTTTTAGAGATGGTCAGACGGTGTACATGGTTTCTGAAATGTGGGTGGTCTGAAACAAAAAAATAAAATTAACTATATTGTATTGTCTTTGGAATGACGGAGCTTTTTTTCTCTCCTCGTTTTTGGCGTCAAGAAAAAAATTCCTGAATTTTTCAAAAATGCAGTGAAAAATTCAGGAATTTTTTTCTTGACGCCAAAAACGAGGAGAGAAAAAAAGCTCCGTCATTCCGAAGACAATACAATATAGTTAATGACCATATTTTACTTTTTTGTTTCAGACCACCCACATTTCAGAAACCATGTACACCGTCTGATCACCTCTAAAAAGCATAGTTGCGCGCGAAGTAGTGCCTCATCACCATTTTGAAATTTTTTACACCAAAAAATTTTTACATGTTCTTGAAACCCTAATAAAGATAATGAAAAAAAAATCATTCATGTATCATCGATCACAACAAAATTACCTTTTTAAAAAAAAGGTTAAAAAAGGCGTCAAGTCACACGCGTTCGAAGAAAGTGGATATCTCAAAAAAACCGATGAGGTATCTTTGTACCTAAAAAAAACTGATGTGGTATGTTTGTACCTAAAAAAAACCGATGTGGTATGTTTGTACCTCAAAAAACATATGAGGTATCTTTGTACCTAAAAAAAACCGATGAAATATCTTTGTACCTAAAAAAACCGATGTGGTATGTTTGTATCTCAAAAAATTGAAGTATCTCTGTACCTAAAAAAAACCGATGAGGTATTTTTATACTTCTAAAAAATCGATGTGGTATGTTTGTATTTTTACAAAAATAAATGATATCTATAAATTACGCCAAGTAAAAAATGAATATATATTCCTCGGAAAATAACTGTTGTATTATTTTTAAAAAATATCTTTGTATTTAAGTGTCTTCCTAAGGGATCATATAAGCATTAAACAGTACATGTTTATAACATATATATTTTGCGACATAGAATACAAATACAACTCAGCGTAATATGTTATAAACATGTACTAGCATAGTATATCCTTAGGTGATAGTATCTCTAAGTAATAGTATGTAAACATAACACTTCTGTATGTTCAACAACAAGGATCTGTACATATAAAAATAAATTTTCTTTATTAAACACATGCACATGTAAAGGAGATTAGGCTATTTACAAACATCTTTATTCCTGTATTACAATAATTTGTTAAAAATAAACGAAATTTAAACTTAAAAAAAGGATTTTAAAGCTTCAAATATCTACTTTCGAAAGGTTAGGGGAGACCGGGGCTAAAAAGTCTACGGGGTAAATAAGTCTAATCAAATATCTCGGAACCTGTATATTGTGCGAACTCGCTATTAACATTGTAAACGCTGCTTATGGTACCCATGTGACCAACGGAGTTTCGGCAGGTTACCTGCCGTGTTATGATTTTTACGAGGGCAAACGTGTTTTCGGAAGGTGAAAGTAAAATTTTCTGCGCGTAGAAATTTTGTAATATCTTGAATATTATTGTATCACCGAATCAAAGTAAGTGATTATAAAGAGTAATGCATGCTGAACACGAATCCAGTGTAGTTTTTTCATTATCGTTGATGTCTAATATTTCATGGGCGATCAAACCTGAAACTTGTGTTTGGGGCTAATCAGTCTACAAGCACCCGGGGCTAATCGGGCTAATCTCGTCACTGTGGCGCGCCGGGCGCACGACTTCAGCTCACGGCGATCGTGATTCTGTCTTCCCTTGCACGTGCGTCAGTTTGTATAGGAGGGAAATGGTACGCACGTATCGTCGCAAAATGACTCCCGTCGACAAGGAGCAACTCAAGAAGGCAGTTTTTGCGGTGAAAAAAGACAAAATGAGCGCTTACGCAGCCGCAAAACAATTCGATGTCCGGAGAACCACGTTGAACGACTTGAAAAAAATGCCACACAAACAGAACCGCAGCCTTCGACGAGCAGTGTGCGTAAATCGAAATCAAGGAAGCAGCAGCGGGGTCGGATTCTGATGAAGACTTGGATAATACGTGCTGCGTGTGCTCAGAGAAGTTGACAATAAACAGAGCATATGGGAAACAGTGCATTGCGTGCGAGCGTAAGGCACACAACACATGCGTGCGCTCGTCAGGATCTGTATTCACGTGCCTAAATTGTTTTATGGAATAGGTAAAACAATTAATAATGTTTTGCATAATAATTTTAAATAAATTTTTATATTTTTCTCTTAAAAAACAATTATTAAAATGTATCCTATCATTTTTCAGGATTAGATGTACGTATATGTATTGAAAATGCAGTGTGACTGATTAGCCCCGGTAGGGGGGGGGGGGGGGACGCTTTAACCCCGGCATTTTTGAGATTTCAATTTTTCCACCGTTGTCGGTTTTGCTCTATACCGGTTAAACAAAGCGACGTAGATAAAAATTTCCTAAATAAATTTTGTAACTAAAGGTTCACTCTTTACAGTGGTATACCACATTTAACTAAAATTATTTATTTTGTTGTTAAAAATCGGCACCGAAAAAAAAACACACTGTTTAGCCCCGGTCTCCCCTACTATTATTTTTTAGTTTCTGTGAGTTTGATAATTTTTACATATAGAAAACTACGAGCTGGACAAAATAGAAAATTTTTCTCTCACTTTGTGGGTCTGTCACGTGCACAAAAAAAATCTGCGAAAATTTTCGACTTTGTAACGTGAAAGCTTGAAGTTTTCCTTACAAAATCTTGTTTTAAAAATGTTACTACGATTTTTTGTTGTTGCTGAGTTATCGTGGATTGAATAAGAAATGAGCATTTTGTCTTTGATTGCTCATAACTCTCTTAAAAAAATCATCGTATCGCAACGTAAAAAAATTATGTCTAGCAGTTTAAACAATTTCATGTTTTTCCGCATTTTCCTTTATTTTCCATGTTTTCTCTGCTATAGACGTAATTTTTATGGCCATTTTCGGATTCTACGACTCAAAATACGTAAGAATACGTAAGATTTATTCGCTCCCCTATTTTATGTATCCTCCTTAAGCAATTTTACAATCTTTTGTACGTTTTGCTCCATAAAACCATAGAGGCCACTATGAAAAAAATCTCCTAGCTATTTAACAATTTTTTTTTTAAATGCAAGATACTTAAAAGTACAAAAAAATATAAAGAATAAATTTGTGTTGTTGTTCTGCACAATTGTTTTCTGTGTCAAAATGAAAAAGAGAAAAATCGCTAATTTTTACATTATCTTAATCCGTTTGTATCATGTCTACATGTTATTTAAAAAAATTTTGTATGTCTGACCGTGTACTACTCATTCGTTAGTGGACCGGATTTTTATCAAGAGTATATGACATAGGGTAGAATTTTTCGGGGAGTGCTATGATGTATATAGTTTTTTGTTACCGATTTTCTGGAAACCGGTTTTTCTAATTTTTCTAATTTTTCGGGAATTAATTGACCGAATTTTAAAGAATTGTATATGAAGTAGGGGTAAAATTTCCCCGGAGAGTGCCATAAAGTGTATAATTTTTCGTTACTGATTCAGAAATATGAAGTAAGAGTAGAATTTCCCGGGGATTGCCATGATGTGTATAATTTTTCGTTACCGATCTTTTTGGAAGCCGGTTACGAAATTTTTCCAATTGCGCGAAGCGCGGGCGAAAAATCTATTACCCTTCCCCCAAACTCACCCGTTAATTAGGAGCACCAATAGAACCAATATAATTGAGACTTCAAAAAATGATGTTTTAGAATAATAAAAAAGACTGTAGTTAGAAAATTGCACATTGCTTCCTCATAGCTTTTAAGTGTGCAAGTAGAAACTTGTCCATCGCTTCCTCATAGCTTTTAATTATGCAATTTTCTACTTTCACACATATAAGTAATTTGCAAGTTTCTACTTGCAGACCTAAAAGCTATGAGGAAGCAATCTGCAATTTTCTACTTGCACACTTCTTTATTATCCTAAAACATCATTTTTTTGAATTCTCGCAATTATTGAAACTTGAGATGTTCTACTTCTCCCTCTTAGAAAGAGATGAATAGTGAGTAAACCTAGGTTTAAAGTTAACCGACGTTTGTAAAATCACGACAATAGATTTCTTCGTCACCCATGAGGTACTATTGTTGACGCGTTTTTTGGTTTCCCCTGTAGGCCTAGTCCACTATAAAATAAATCTTTGTAACAAATACGATGCCTTGTTCAGACACAATGCCTTGTTCGGACACGATGTCTTGTTCAGACACAATGCCTTGTTCAGACATGATGTCTTGTTCAGACACGATGTTTTGTGCAGACATTATGTTGTTTACACACTTGTCTTTTTGACAAATATGATGCCTTGTTTATATACGATGTCTTGTTCAGACACGATGCCTTGTTCAGACACGATGTCTTTTTCAGACATGATGTCTTGTTCAGACACGATGTCTTGTTCAGACACGATGCTTTGTGTAAACATTATATTGTTTATACATTCGTCTTTTTGACAACTATGATGCCTTGTTCAGACACGATGCCTTGTTCAAACACGATGTTGCAGACATAATTTTTTTACAAATTAACCTTAAAAAGATTTGAAAATGCACTGAATGTCATTCTGTATATATTATATTCTTTAAATTTAAGTTTTTATTCTTTCGGAAAAAGCAGTATTTTTTTTCTTTAATAATCTTTAGACAATGCGTACGCATCTTTAGCATATCTGTTGAATATTTTTTAATACTACGTTTTTATCGATAGTAAATTTTAAGGGGAGAGGTAAATTCATGAGCACAGATGATTTTTATGGGCGCAGAGCAGCCGACTTTTAAAGGCGCCAAGCAGCCGAATTTAAAAGGCGCAGAGCAGCCAATTTTTATTTGCGCAAAGCAGTCGAATTTCTAAGGCGCAGAGCAGCCGATTTTTATGAGCGCAGAGCAGCCAACTTTTGAAGGCGCAGAGCAGCCATTTTTTCTCGGCGCAAAGCATCCGAATTTTATTGGCGCAAAGCAGCCGATTTTTCCTTTTTGTTTTTTAACTAATAACATATAGACCTTTAGCTTTTAAGTCCGCCCTTCACTCAGAAGTACAGTAAACTGCATTAATTCAATCGGTCCTAGAATTCTGACTTATTGGCCGTTGGGTTTTTAACTGTTATTAAATTAAATTATCTCCCCTCTGACTCGCTATTATTGGCTCTCCTCCAATTTTTTTGTGTGTCAATTTACAAAATTTCTCGATATACAACATTTTTTGTAAAAGATTTTGAATTTCCCTCAATAAGATGTCCTTGATTGCTGTTTTCATCGACCTTAACTTTGACACTATCCCTTTTAGTTGCTCTTGAGAATGCTACATAGAGTTGTCCATGAGCAAATACGGGTTGTGGCAGATAAATCCCAACTTTTTCTAAAGTTTGTCCTTGGGATTTATTGATTGTCATAGCAAATACCACTCTAATAGGAAACTGTCTTCGTTTGAGCTTAAATGGAAGTTCCGAGTCATTTGGAAGGAAATCTATCCTTGGTAAGAAGACAATTTGACCTCGAGCTGGGCCAGTTAGAACCTCCGCATAAATAAGATTAGGTTTCAAATCAGTAACAATAAATCTTGTGCCATTGCATAATCCTTTCTTGGTATTCAAATTCCTTAACAGGATAATTGTAGCACCGATTTTTATTTTTAGTCGATGAACTGGCATTCCAGAGGGTGTCAAACAGTTCAAAAACTCAGTCGGGAAATTTATTGCTCCTGTGGATCATCACTCACAATAGAGTCAATAGAAAGATATTCATTTTCTTCTCCTTCCATCAGACAAAAGATTTCGTCATTAATTTTGAATGTGTCCTCATTCTTAGGACAAAGAATCGCTCGATTATGGTTGTCTCTGACTTATTCCATATTGATTCTATCACCAAAAATCTCAGTTATAAGAGATCTTTTTGATATAAAGTCCTGGGGAATTTCAATTGTCTCAAGATGTAATTCATCCGTATTAGACAATTTACCCTCTACGAGTTCCAACAGCCAAGTTGCAAATTCTTTTTCATCCCCAGTTCTCATATTTTGCTGGAGTTTAAACTTGATGTACATTCCTCCATATAGGGTTATATTTAACAGTCGACTCAATAATCGCTGCTTTGTGTGCATGTGGCACTATTGGTAGATTTTGTCTAAAATCCCCTGCAAATAAAATAACTTTTCCTCCAAATGGTTGTGACTTTTTCATCAAATCCTTGAGGAGTTTATCCACTGCTGTTAAGGCATGTCCGACAGTCGTGCTCACCTCATCCCATATGATTAGTTTAGCAGAGATCAGTTCTCGTGCAGCTTTCGAGTTTCCTCTGATATTAGATTTAACACTATCATCAATTGGAATGGAAAGTTTGAACAGGGAGTGATATGTTCTTCCTCCCTTTAGAAGTGTGGCAGCAATCCCAGTTGATGCACATGGTAGAACTTCCTCGTTTCTTCCTCGGATAACACTCAAAAATGTATTAAACAGATAGGTTTTACCACTACCTGCAAACCCATCTATACAAAATAGCCGCTGTGGTTCATTCTCATTGTCAATTGCTCGCATGACCAAATCGTACACGTGCTTTTGTTCAACATTTAGTGTCGATATCAAATAATCACCACGTCTCCTTTCTTTATCCACGTTATACTCTGTTACGTAAATAATCACTGGATTTGGACTTGGTAATTGTAAATTTTCACAACTACTTCCATTATTCTTTAGAATTTCTTGTATATGATTTAAAGCCATATTTTCAGGATTGACAACATTGTTGTGTACAAAGTCCTCAATCATGAATTCTTTGTATCTATCTCAAAGAGTTGGTACATCTGTTGGATTTCCAAAGATACAAATGTATGAAAATAGCTCTCGAAGCTGTGCAGGCATATGGGTTCCTGTCGCTTCCTCCATTGTTTTGACCCACAAATCATCTGATTCCACCAAATTCTTTGCAATTGCCGCATCCTTGAACGTCTCATAAAGAACGCCGTTGACAGTTCTGAGATCCTCAAAACATTTAGCTCCAGCCACATGAAAGAGAAGAAGACGGAGATAAAATCTCTCATTATCTTTAATGCTCACTGTGTAAAGCCTTGAAATTATTTTGGCAATACCTTTTTTGCGTGGCTTCCACTTAGTTTCTTTCTTTTCATAAATATAGTGAGAAGGAATATTTGTGTAAAGAAAATTCACCGCATTTTCATCAGATTGATTTAATTTGAACCATGCAGTCAACGTAGTATCTCTGGTGAGCTCTCTTTGAGCAGCTTGTTCTTCATTTCCCGCCCGGAAATAAACCATTTGGCGATTAGGCAAATGAACTGCCAGTCTTATTACTGTGTGAGACTTCATAAACAGATCGTATCCATTCAGTCTCCACATTGCTTCTGGAGCACTAACATATCTTGCATCTAGAAATGTGTTAACTTCATCTACTCTAATGAGCCTTGTGCCATCTCGTGTTTGCACTTCAATAGCAGCACAATCAAAACCTTTATGAATGTACTTATATAAGTATTTTACACTCTTAACTGATGAGCATATTTCCAAATTGGTGTGCCGATCATATTTCATGATTAAATATGGCGAATATGGCACCACCCATCTATTATCAATTTCTTTGCCTCTGACAATGTATTTTTTCCCAGTATTTCTTCGTTGATACATGGGATATCCATTTACATTAGCATTAGTTTCGTCTCGAAATTCTTTTGGAAAACCTTTTGAGCATTTTCCATCATCTTCAGTGCAAGGATATTTTCGAGACGGGTCACCACAAGGACCATGAATCATGTGCTTCAAAACTTTTGCATTAAGTTCTGGATATTTTTCTTCGTCAGGAATTTCAGCCCATACCATCATGTCAATGACTTCTTGTAATCGGGGCTTGTCTTCATCACTTAACATTGCAAGTAAATGCAAATGTGGTAGTCCTCTTTTTTGGAACTCAATCACGCCTGCATAGGCTATGATATTTCCCAAAATACCATTTTGAATTATATCCTTCAACACTTCTTTGACATCCAAGCTAAAGGTTTTAGCTACCAGGTCAGGTCGATACTCTACTGGGCATCTATGCAAGTCATCGTAATAAAAATGTCTGGTTTACCAAAATTTCTGACTAAACCCTGGCGGAAAAAATTTCTATGAATAACTACAAAACTTGACTAAAAATAGAAATTTGTACATTTCTATCGAAATATTTAATTTTTTGTAGAAATAATTATTTTTTTGTAGAAATATCTATGAAATAGTACCAAGAATTATAGTGCTCTCATATCATGAAATTATTGCAAGTAGTATTTCATAAAAAACTACAGTTTAATAAAAAATAGTACAGAGATCTACAAATTTTAAAAATTTGAGAATCAACAAAATCTTAAAAAATTAAAACATCTACTCACTTGTAGAATACTACAATTATTTATAAATGACTATAGAAATCTACCACAATTTACATACGTAAAACTAGGCAAATTAGAATCTAATCCAGTTTTTAGTTTCTCATAAAATACTACAAAAATCTACCAAAATTTATGTATTATTAATAACTGCTTAATTCGCAGAAGTCAAAATACTTATGTTTTTATTTTCGTATAGTTTGCTGTAAGACCCAATAGAAAAATACACAAATGTACAATTTTTTACCTTATTAAATTTCTGACTCGTGAATGATTGTAATTTCGCATATAATACTACAAGGTTCTATAGAAAACAACAAAATTCTTAGCCTTTTACGAATCGTGAATCCATGAAAATCTACATGTATTCTCTTATTTAGATTTTTATAAGATACTACAATTTTCCATGGAAAGGTTGAAAGTTTGGTTGAAGGTCTGTTAATTTCCATATAAACTTGTAGTATCTTATAAAAATCTAAATAAGAGAATACATGTAGATTTTCATGGATTCACGATTCGTAAAAGGCTAAGAATTTTGTTGTTTTCTATAGAACCTTGTAGTATTATATGCGAAATTACAATCATTCACGAGTCAGAAATTTAATGAAAAAATTTCTATGAATAACTACAAAACTGGACTAAAAATAGAAATTTGTACATTTCTGTCGAAATATTTAATTTTTTGTAGAAATAATTATTTTTTTGTAGAAATATCTATGAAATAGTACCATAAATTATAGTGCTCTCAAATCATGAAATTATTGCAAGTAGTATTTCATGAAAAACTACAATTTAATAAAAAATAGTACAGAGATCTACAAATTTTAAAAATTTGAGAATCAACAAAATCTTAAAAAATTAAAACATCTGCTCATTTGTAGAATACTACAATTATTTATAAATGACTATAGAAATCTACCACAATTTACATACGTAAAACTAGGCAAATTAGAATCTAATCCAGTTTTTAGTTTCTCATAAAATACTACAATTTTGTACGAATAGTAACAAATACTGATTTGTTTGTACAGCTCAAAAATCTATTACAATTATGGCTAATTAAAATTTGTACTTTTTAGTTAAATGTTACAAGTTTTTACACAAATCTACAAAAATTTATGTATTATTAATAACTCCTTAATTCGCAGAAGTCAAAATATTTATGTTTTTATTTTCGTATAGTTTGCTGTAAGACCCAATAGAAAAATACACAAATGTACAATTTTCTGCTAACAATAAGTGTAACATATATAGACAATACGAAACGTCTTCATCAATCAATGTTGTAGCACAGTGCGGAAGGTGACTGACTCAAGAGCCAGGGGTTTCAGGTTCAAATCCAGCGGTGGTAAGCAAGTTTTTTAAGTAAAATATAAATTTATTTAATTAAGCTTGCACGTAATCAAGATTTTCAGCCATAAAATAATGTTCAACGAGAGAAGTAAATTTTATTTTTTATTTTATTTATAGTATATCCAAAAAGTTGTAGTTATTCATAAAAATTTATAGATCAAGCTCCAATAGAAAAATACATAAATTTACAAAAGTGTTCCAATTCTAGCATTTTTATGTAGAATTCTATAGCATTTCTTAAATTTATGTAGATTTCAATAGATTCTGGCAATTATATTTTGTAGTTTTTTGTAGCACACTTTTATTTTTTTTTAAATTTTGTAGAAATATTTCCGCCAGGGAAGACATAGCATCTTGGTATCTTTCTTGCATGTTCCTTGGACTGCCCATAAATGAGGATGGTAATATTACAGGTATACCAGCTGTAATTCCTTCATTTTGTAATCGATTATCAAGGTGATCCATTAATCCTGAATAAAGTTAATTGGGGCTGATTTATTTTAATGTAATTAAGCGATGTATGAATTGACATCTCAACTTGCCTGCTCTTTGAAATTGACTAAATTCTGCTCTTGGTGCCAGCAAGTGAGCATAATAATCCATTTGAGTTATTTTGAATCCTGGATATTTAGGATTATGAGATTTCAATTCTGAATACCATCCATCATTACCGTATGGATATAACAAAGGGTAACACATTGCCATTGGATCACACCTTTTTTCCAGAATTGAAATTTGTTGGACATCATTTGAATTTTTGTTATAAATCCTAATGTATCTCTCAAATGGAGGCTCACCATCAATATTTTGAAAAACTACGGCTATTTCATTAGCTCGTGGAGCATTGTATCTTCTTTGATCGTGTTGAGGATCCTTTCGAAAGGATAACATCAAATTTGGGGCTTTAGTGCCTTTCGGATTGAGATCTTGTTCAACCTGACGCATCATTTTAAAAGTCTTAGCAAATTTATTGCATTGAATCATGAATAAGCATGACAGATCTCTCATTAGAGCTGAATCACATCCTTGGTTGGCTTTGTTATTCATTCTATGATGAACAGTTTCTTCCGTATCCAAAAAGTAAAGCTGTGCATAACGCGGTGCTTGCCCATCCCCTGGACGCATTGCCGTCGTGGTCAAATGATGATATTGCTCATGAATCTTTAAGCAATAAGGAGCAAGGTTTATTACATCCAAGAGATTCTTATTGCCCGGGGTACCCATGGAGGCCATAGCTAAAGCACTGTTATATGAACGAATATTATTCATAAAATTCTTAGATTGAGCATCATTTCCCATGAATAATTTTTTAAGAAATTCAGGAAAATTTATGTGTCTTAATTGAAGCTTGCCCTTTTGGCAACAATATGTAAATTTTCCGTCTTTAGGCTTTTCACTTATAAAGTTTAACGATTTGCAAAATTGGCACTCGACATTTATTTGGCCAAGTGTGTGAACAGGCACATTCATTTCATGACCTTTGGTAATTAGCGCAATATGGTGATTCAGTTGTTTGGCTTGGCACCTTCTCTGAGTATGTCTCTGGGTATCAATTTCCAGTCATTGAGACCTTGCCTTATCATTTTCCTTGGCCCTCTGATGAGCATGTCTCTGGGCATCAGCTTCAAGTCGTTGAGACCTTGTCTTATCATTTTCCTTGGCCCTCTGCTGAGCATTTCTCTGGGCATTAGCTTCCAGTCGTTGAGACCTTGTCTCATCATTTTCCTCTGCCCTCTTGTTAGCGCTCTCGATCCCTCTATCGATAGATAGGAGCGCGCGAGCTATCGACTCGCGAATCGAAGTGTGGTTGAGGAGAGTGAGAGGAAGGACGACAGAAGATGGCGGAATACGCGTGTATCGAAGTTTAGTCAAGCGCAAGGATTGTGATCAATAAACCAGTTCTAGCATTCAAAAGCGTATAATCATTAACATATTGGCGCCCAACAAGCAGCACGAACCTACTACTAAGGAATTACGCGGTTGCGTAAAAGTAGCAACGAGAGAGAACGACGAACCGGCGACAGCGGACCGAAAACGTCGGTTGAACATTGAGCATCGAAGACGCAGTCGACGAAAAGCACATCATCATAACGGTAAAAGAGTTTCATGATTAAATCATATCGCAAAACAAAGAGCTAAAAGTATCGCATTCGATCTGTTGCAAGGGACAGTACGAGAATCGACATAAGAAGCATACACACGTCGCATCAAGCGAAAGCACGAGAACGGGCAAGGAAAAAAGCCCACATACAAAGAAGGACGCGTTCAAGGCCACGTACAACGCCGCGCGTTCAAAGGAGGCATAACCTCAACAGCACGACAGCTCTAACGGCTATAAGCAACAAATTAGTGAGTCGCACAATACCGATTCCTTTCTCTCGTAAGCAATTTCCATTCCTCGAAAAACAAAAATGGCAGAAATAAAAAACTTAAAAGCAAGGCGAGCTCAAGTCAAAGCTCAAGTAACGCGTACACACACATTTTTCAATACAGCAGATTCGCCAACGGTGGCTGAAGCTACGGTGCGTTTAACAAAACTTCAAGAGTTATGGGAAAGATTTGAGGAGATTCAGATTCAGCTGGACTCTATAAATCAAGAAGACGACGAATTATTTCAAGCGGACCAAAACGATGGCGAAGCCGAAAGAACCGCTTTCGAAAATAGTTATTACCAAGCAGCCGCAAAAGCACAGACAATAATCAGTAGGCAACAAGCAGCGAATAACGCAGAGAATCTTCCGGCAGGACAAGACATCCAAAGAAACGGCAGGAACAACGATCCGAGAAGAGTCAAACCAAAACTTCCGATAATAAAGCTTCCAGAATTTCGAGGGGAATATACCAAATGGCTATTCTTCAAAAACAGCTTCGAGACGACGATCCATCTTGACGAGGATCTCACGCAGACACAAAAGCATCAATACTTAATCGGTATACTGCAAGGAGAAGCGAGGCAAGTGATTCAAGGATTCACCATCTCGGAAGAAAACTACGGCAAAGCGTGGCAATTGCTTAAAGACACATATGATAACCAGATGATGATCATCGAAACGCATCTAGACGAAATGCTGCAATTTCCGGCTATCACGAAGGAGAACAAAGCAGACTCCATAAGGCAATTTATCTGGCACATACAAACACACATAAAATCATTAGAAGCGCTGAATCAACCAGTAGGAGAATGGGAAACCATTATAATACATTTAACTAAGAAACGGTTGGATTTCGTAGAGCAGCGCGATTGGCAAACAGTGGTAAAGGACAAAACACCGGACAATATGCCAACATTGGAAGAATTTATCAAGTTTCTGACGGATCGCTGCCACATGCTAAGAGTACTCCAACACACAAAGGAAAAACCAGCGTCACAAAAGCCAGCGACGCAGAAAAAAGGGGAAAAACGGGCATCCCTCGCTGTAACGGCAGCAAGTTGCAAAATTTGTGCAGCCGATCATCCAGTCTTTAAATGCGAAGAATTACTCAAGTTGCCAATAGCAGATAGATTCAAGTTGGTAAAAGAAAAGCAACTGTGCACGAACTGCCTCAACACAGGACATTACGCGAAGAGTTGCAGATCATCAACATGCAAGAAATGCTCAAATCGACATAATACTATCTTACATCGAGACTCGGAAGAGCAATCGACGGATGCACCAGTGGTGACGCACTGCTTAAAGAACCCAGCTACTGACGAAACGCAGATCTCCAATAAGAAAAAAGAATCAAGAGGCATTTATTACGCACAGAGATCAGAATCTCATGTAATTTTGTCCACCGCGAAAGTTTACGTGCAAGAAAATGATGGCAGTCGACAAGCTTGTCGCGCATTACTCGACCCAGGTTCGCAGTCAAATCTCATAACCGAGAAATTAGCGCGAAAGCTCAAGCTACAATATCGATCAGAGGAGCGGGCCATTTCAGGCATTAGTCAAACGAAAACAACCATCAGAAAGGTCACTGAGATACAACTCTCGTCGACTTACAACAACTTCAAAACAACACTAGAATGCCTCGTATTACCTTCAATTACAGAAGATTTGCCTCAGAGCAAAATTGACGTGAAGAATATAGTCTTACCGAAAGATATCCAGCTGGCAGACCCTGTCTTCGAAGAACCAGGATCCATAGATCTACTGATAGGAGCAGCTTTATACTGGAAGATAGTAATAGGTACGCCGAGAAATCGAATCGAAGGACAACCCGCGTTGCAGAATACGCAATTAGGGTGGATAATTGGAGGAGAAATGAACAAATCAAACTCCCCCACGCAATCAACCTGCCTAACCGTATCAAGTGTTAAATTGAGCGAGCAAGTCGAACGTTTCTGGAAGCAGGAGACGTTCCCAGATACACCACACTACAGAAAGAAGAGCTAGCGTGCAAGAAGATGTTCAAAGAAACAGTCAAGAGAGATGAATCGGGGCGATTTATCGTTCGCTTACCAATACGCGAGGACGTCAAGCTCGGAGACTCAAGGGAGACAGCATATAGACGCCTGATCTCACTGGAACGACGCCTAGCAAAAGATCCTGAGTTGAAAGCGAGCTACGTGGAGTTCATGGAAGATTACATGCAACAGGGACATATGTCCTGGATTACAGACGACGAAGGACACGAGACAGAGCAATATTTCTTGCCGCACCAAGCTGTCATACGACCGGATAGTACAACAACCAAACTCCGAGTTGTATTTGACGCGTCCGCCAAGACGACGTTAGGAACGAGTCTCAATGATAAGTTATTAACAGGGCCGAACCTGCAAAGGGAACTTATTTTAATAATTCTCCGTTTCAGAACGCACGAATTCGTGTTAACCGCAGATGTGGCGGCCATGTTCAGACAGATAGTCGTTGACAAGAAAGATCGTCATTTATTGCGAATATTCTGGAGGAAGAATCCGAACGAGCTAGTACAAATAGGCGAGCTCAATACTGTAACGTACGGTACGGCGTGCGCAGCGACTTTGGCGATTGAATGCCTTCAGCAAGTAGCCGAGGAAAACAGCGAGGAGCTGCCTGAAGCGGCGATCGCTATCCTGGAGGACACCTACATGGACGATGTCATAACAGGCGCGAAAAGATTAGAAGATGCT
The DNA here is from genome assembly GCA_035220575.1 of Temnothorax rugatulus. NCBI lineage: Eukaryota > Metazoa > Arthropoda > Insecta > Hymenoptera > Formicidae > Temnothorax > Temnothorax rugatulus. The sequence goes on along the minus strand of JASTWL010000712.1, from coordinate 9,202 downwards.
ATTAAACTACAAAAGGATCTCTCGAAAATGCTGATGCGAGGTCAGTTTCCTTTAAGGAAGTGGAGATCAAATGACCGGCGAGTTCTACAGCATCTATCCGAAGAGAGCAAAACGGACAAGATGCTCGTCATCGACAAAGAAGGAGCCATGAAGACTCTTGGATTGCTATGGAATTCTACCGAAGATTGTCTACAGTACGAGATTCAGGTCTCAAGCTCACAGATCATTACAAAGCGCGTTTTATTGTCTAAAATCGCTCAAGTCTTTGATCCCTTAGGACTCATAGCACCATTGCTAATTAACAGCAAAATAATTATGCAGCGACTTTGGCAGCAAGACCTCGAGTGGGACCAACAGGTTCCAGAAGAGCTTCTAGTTGAATGGGAAGCGTACTACACATCATTACCGAAGATCAACGAGTTACGAATTCCTAGGAACATTGCTCCAGCACGCGAATCAGAGAAATTCGATGTTTGGATTTTGCGACGCTTCAGAGAAAGCTTTCGGAGCGTGTGTCTACGCAGTAAGTGTCAACGGTTAAGGCAACGTTAGCTCACATCTTATCTGCTCAAAATCAAGGGTAGCTCCTTTGAAAACGATATCACTGCCTAGATTAGAACTGGAAGCAGCTCTTATGCTTGCTAGATTAAAAGAGACAGCAAGAAAATCATTTGGTGACCGTATCGGAGAAACTACGTTGTCGAGCGATAGCACTATTGTGCTAGGGTGGATCAAACTTCAACCCAATAAACTTAAGACGGTTGTAGCTAATCGAGTATCAAGAATACAAGATTTGACAGAAGGAGTTGCTTGGAGTCATGTGCCTTCTGAAGAAAACCCAGCTGACATGTTGTCAAGGGGTGTTAACGCAGACACACTGGCAGTCAGTCGACTTTGGTGGCATGGACCGCATTGGCTCGTGAGTAATCATCGAAAGTCCCAGAAATCAAAGAAACCAGAGGAAAACTTACCCGAACTAAAGACGGCGACGGTAACGTTAAAGATAAGCGAATTAAACGACATACTGAGAAGAATTTCGAAATATGGAAAACTCAAGAGAATTATAGCCTATTGTATGAGGTTCAAAGTAAATTGCAGTGGAGCTAAGAAGGATGGACCACTATCAGTCGAGGAGTTGCAGCAAGCAGAGCAGACGATCGTCAAAATGACGCAACGAGAGGCATTCCGTGAAGAGATAGAGAGTTTACAAAAGGAGCGAGAAATATCACGAAAGAGCAAGTTACGAGGGATAGACCCATTCCTGGACAGCAATGGATTGATTCGAGTAGGAGGAAGGCTCCGGCATGCAAGTCTGTCACTGGAGCGAAAGCATCCGATGGTTTTGCCTGCAAAACATGTTGTAACCGGATCAATTATCCGCGAGGAGCACGTCAGGCTGCATCATTGTCCGCAGGAACAGCTGCTTAGCGCGGTGCGACATCGTTTTTGGCCGATTAGTGGTAGAAGAGAGGTCAGGAAAGTAATTAAGAATTGTTTAAACTGCTGCCGATTCAAACCGGCAATTCTAGATATCAAGATGGGTGACTTGCCTAAGGAGCGGGTCAGTGCCTACGCCAGACCATTCACTTGCACGGGAATAGACTACGCAGGTCCGCTGCAAGTGCGAGAAAGCAGGCGTCGAGGAAGAGTCAATGTATCGAAAGGTTACGTGGCCGTATTCACGTGCCTCAGCACAAAGGCGGTACATTTGGAGCTGGTATCTGACCTTACCACAGAAGCCTTTTTAGCAGCGATGAGTCGGTTTACAGCAAGACGAGGACTGTGTTCTCAAATTTTCTCCGACAATGGAACGAACTTCGTGGGAGCCGCCCGCGAACTGAAGGAGATTTTCGCCTTTTTAGAAAAGGAAAAGAGCGAGATCGAGACAAGCCTGGCTCAACAGCGCATCGTATGGAACTTTATCCCTCCGCGAGCACCTCACTTTGGAGGCATTTGGGAGGCGGCCGTTAAGATAACTAAGCGGCATCTGTACACAGTTACACAAGGCAAGGTGCTTACTTTCGAGGAATATTGTACTTTGCTGACAGAAATCGAAGCAATCCTCAATTCGAGGCCCCTTACTCCCTTATCCGATGATCCCAATGATTTTGACGTGTTGACCCCGTCCTACTTCCTGGTAGGCGACTCACTGGTACAACCGGTCGAGAATAATTATCTGGAAACACCAGATAACCGATTGTCTCGATGGAAACACATCTGCAAGCTACGACAACAGTTCTGGAGCCGATGGAAGTCAGAATACCTGCAAGAACTTCAAAGGAGAAACAAGTGGACCGAGTCCGGCGAGAACATCAAGATGAACACTCTCGTGTTGTTGAAGGAAGACCATGTGCCCTCTTTCCAATGGTTGATGGGTAGAGTTACTAGACTATATCCTGGTAAAGACGGAGTAGTGCGAGTGGTCGCGGTAAAAACAAAAAACGGAGAGTTTAAAAGAGCGGTGAGAAAACTGTGCCCAATTCCGGTAGAAGATCCTATTAGAGATTAAATAACGCGAGAAAGTGTAATCCGAAAGACTAGAAGACTGAAAAAATTGTTTTGCGCAGTTTAAATCATTATAGGTTTAAGACATTATACGTTGAAGAATAAGCAAAGCTCAGTTTCATATATTTTATTCTATTCATTTATCGTGAGGCGAAGGAACAGATTGCTTGATTGTTCTGCAGCCTAAAAAGAAGTTTATTTGAGTTCTAAAACTAATGTGTTTTAATTTTGAGTTGGATTTTCGTATTGTATTAACAAGATTGTATTTGAAAGGTAATCCTTTCAAGGGAGGCGGCATGTTAGCGCTCTCGATCCCTCTATCGATAGATAGGAGCGCGCGAGCTATCGACTCGCGAATCGAAGTGTGGTTGAGGAGAGTGAGAGGAAGGACGACAGAAGATGGCGGAATACGCGTGTATCGAAGTTTAGTCGAAGCGCAAGGATTGTGATCAATAAACCAGTTCTAGCATTCAAAAGCGTATAATCATTAACACCTCTGCTGAGCATTTCTCTGGGCATCAGCTTCCAGTCGTTGAGACCTTGTCTCATCATTTTCCTCTGCCCTCTGCTGAGCATGTCTCTGAGCATCAGCTTCATGTCTTTGAAATTTTGCCTCATTATTTTCGTCGGTCCTCTGCTGAGCATGTCTCTGAACATCAGCTTTAAGTCTTTCAGTCCTTTCCTCCAAACTCTCATTTTTTCGCCTCTGTCTTGAACGGCTGCTTTCACGACTCACTTTACTCAAATTTTCGCCTTTTCTCTTTCGAGGCATTTTATATAGTTAAAACTGTTCTCTAAATATTGAACGTCGAAAATTGTCTACTTGGACGTACAATCGCGAAAAATTTACTGTATAATTAAAACTTACTTGTTCTTCTCTTTCCAGTTTACGTTATTTTTCTTACTATTATTCTTACTATTATGTTCTCGTATTATCACATTTGCTTGATCCTTTATTTCTTTTTTCCGTTATGTTCTTTCTGTTTCCGTTCTAATATTATTATAAGTTAATAAATTCACTGAAAGCAGTAGATCAATGTATATGTTTCAATAAAAAATTTATACAATATCTAACTAAGTTATTCTGTATGCGAGCTAATAAGTTCACTGAAAGCGATAAATCGATGTATATGTTGCGTAATGTATATGTTGCAATCAAAATTTTGATTTAAATACATAAATAGAGATTTATACAATTTACATAATTTTATTTATAAATATAAATTAATAGAAATTTCAATGACTAACAGAACCTATGATTTTCCAAATTTTCAAAATAGATTTTGAAAATGTCTTCTTTATAGTATATCTCTACAGCAGACAATTCACAAATGTGAAATATCTGTTGTTAAAGAAAGTCTGCTCTAAATGTCTATTCATTTACCTTTTAATTAAAAAGAACGGAAAAACAGCCACAGGAAACTTTTTTGAAAAATCTTTATAACAGGAACAGGCTAAAATAGTTTTTTTTTTTGTAAGATAAAATATCTTTTATTTATAAATATAAATTAATAGAAATTTCAATGACTAACAGAACCTATGATTTTCCAAATTTTCAAAATAGATTTTGAAAATGTCTTCTTTATAGTATATCTCTACAGCAGACAATTCACAAATGTGAAATATCTGCTGTTAAAGAAAGTCTGCTCTAAATGTCTATTTATTTACCTTTTAATTAAAAAGAACAGAAAAACAGCCACAGGAAACTTCTTTGAAAAATCTTTATAACAGGAACAGGATAAAATAGTTTTTTTTTTTTGTAAGATAAAATATCTGTGAAAGGAAAAAAACATGATTTAAAATCATGTATAAAAAGATACCATTAAAAATTTATAAATTAGTTATCTGGATAAATTTCCCAAGAAGCGCCAATGCGTGTATAACGTACTTTTAATACGCGTACAATTACATTGTCTTCCAAACTACATTAATTGCGTGTTCAAAATGCGCTCATTTAAATGCGTAATTAATGCAAATTGAGCATTCGATTTATAGATGACAGTTTTTATAAAATATTTGCGCTCCTTGGATTGATACAGATATAAAATCTCGATAACAGCTCCAATTCTTAAATATAAATTTATAAAATTTATACAATGTTATTTATAAATATATAATTAATAGAAATTTCAGCATGTATAAATTTTAATGACTGACAATCTATGATTTTCCAAATTCTTTTTTATAGTTATCAATAGAAGACAAAAATTTTGAAATTCACAGATGTGCAAGATCTGCTGTAAAATAAAGTCTACCGTAAATGTCTTTTTATTTTCTTTAAATAAAAAAGAACCAAAAACAGCAATAGGAAACAGGGACAAATCTTTCTAATAAAAATAGGATAAAATAGGTTTTTTGAAATTTTGAAATTCACAAATGTGCAAGATCTGCTGTAAAATAAAGTCTACCGTAAATGTCTTTATTTTCTTTAAATAAAAAAAGAACCAAAACAGCAATAGGAAACAGGGAAAAATCTTTCTAATAAGAATAGGATAAAATAGGTTTTTTTGTTTGATAAAATATCTGTGAAAGGAAAAAAATTGATTAGAAATACATATATAAAATCTCGAAAACAGTTCCAATTTTTTCCAAAATTTTGTACATGTTACCGATGTATATATTGCATGGATTTCGTACAATTCATATTATGTATTCATGTATATGTTGCAATAAAAATTTTGATTTAAATCTATAAATATAGATTTAAAAAATTTACATAATTTTATTTATAAATATAAATTAATAGAAATTTCAATGACTAACAGAACCTATGATTTTCCAAATTTTCTTTTTATATAGTTATCAATAAATAATCATTATAAAAAGGATATTTGTAATCGTATGTATCTATTAATCATAACGATATAAATTTTATATAAAATTATTATTTACCTTTAAATCAAAAGGAATGGAAGAATAGGAACAGGAAACAGGGAAAAATCTTTATAACGGGAACAGGATAAAACAGGTTTTAACGTCAGTTTTCTTTTGTGTAAGATTAAATATCTGTGAAAGGAAAAAAATATAATTAAACTATATATCTTTTTTATTTATTATAAAAATATAACACATTAAAAATGTATTAATAAATTTGTATGGATAAGCTTTAAAATCTTGAAAACGGCTCCAACATCGAAAGGCAAAGAAACGGAAAGACAGAAAGTCAATAAGTTAATGAAATAAAAAGAAAATAAAACAAAAAGATGAAGATATGGAAAGACGTAGATTTAAAATACATACCTTCTCTCTCTCTCTCTCTCTCTCTCTCTCTCTCTCTCTCTCTCTCTCTCTCTCTCCTCTCTCTCTCTCTCTCTGTGTGTGTAGTATCGGCCAGTTCACTGTATGTTTTGCTCCTTCTTTGAGGGATAATTCGTTGCTTGCTTTAAGCTGTCCTTCGGCTATTCTGTTGCAGGTGTAAGCAAGTCTTTAATTGCTTGTCACGATCTATAATCATTTTCTTGGTACTTGCTGCCTATTTCTGATCATTTCGTTGACAAGGCAATATTGCTCATACCTAACCTTAGTTCTCGGAAATCTCTTGGAATCTTCCGTGATAAGCGTTGACTGCTGCTGCGCATGCGCCTGCCTTGCCGATCTGACCTGTTCTATACTTCTGGTCGCTCTATGGTTAAGGTCGACCGCTGCTGCGCGTGCGCCTTGCCGTGTTTCTCTATTTGATGCTATCTCCGTGCACATACCGGTGACTGCTGATTGGCTGCTGCTTGCGCATGTGCCCATCTTTGCCTGGCGACACCTTTGGGCTCTGAGTGGCACTACCTTCTGTTACCCACCGAACAGTCGCTTTGCATTGGTTCTCCTCCTCGCTGCTGTCATCAATCCATTATGCAGCGTACAGGCATCATGTGTACCAGGTGCAAGAAGTCGATTGCGACCGAGGCTGTTGAATGTAAGTGCGGGAAAACTTTCCATCCTGGTTGCGTCAAGCCATTTTCCGTAACAAGATACGCGGACCATTGCTGTAAGGAGCTGGCTGCTTCGCGGCCTCTGGTGCCAGGCGTGGACGCTGCGGTCGGTCTTGTGCCTCGCGTGTCGTCTGCGGCTTCTCCGGTTCCTCACCTTACGCCGGGTGTTGAATGCACCGAGCAGTTTGACTTTGCCAACACGACCAGCCAGACTGATGTTACAACTAACACGCTATTGCGCCAACTGATTGAGCAGTTGAGGGCATCCGAGGCACGATTCTCTGCTTTCATCGAGACGTCGGATTCACGATTTTCGGCATCTGAGGCTCGATTCTCGGCTTTTATCGAGGACCAGCGGCGTACGAGCAATGTAATTAACGACAAACTTAGTCAACTGGGTGTGATTGCGGAGGGTGTCGATCGCAATAGTCAGCGCATTGCCGAGCTGGAGCAGCAATGTGCTGCTCTTGAACGTGAGGTGCGCGATTTGAAGAGTGACTCGAGTTGTCCTCATCCTGTTTTGCGGCCTTCCGCGTCTCGAGGCTCGCGAACGTCGGATATTATTATTTCTGGGATACCTGGTTCTTTGACCGACTCATCTGAACTGCTCGTTACCAGTGTTTTTCGCGCGCTGGGTATACCACAGCTTGCATCTGACGTTCTTGAGACTCGGGACGTGGGGGTTGGCAATGCGTCTGCGACGCGTGAGGCGGCGCTTGGCGCTGTTTCCGCCTCCGATCGTGCGGTCACCACCGTTAAACCGCGTTCAATTATTGTGGTGCTTAAGTCGCGTGAGATTCGTGACTTCGTTCTTGGGACTGTGCGCCGCAGGCGTCGCTTGACCGTCAGCGATGTCCTCTCGAAGGATGTCCCCGGTCACATTTACATTAACGAGCTGCTTCCCGTGGATATTTACAACTTGTTGCGCAGGACTCGAGCGAGGGCTAAGCAATTATCTTTTAAGCACGTATGGTGCAGGGACGGCCGGATCTTTGTCCGAAGAGACCGCGGTCAATCTCCGATTTTGATCACTACCGAGGCTGATCTGGCTGGGCTCCAGTGACCCACTGTTGACGCTGGCCATGTTTCGTCTGCTTCGCATGACCGTCTCGCGATTGAGTGCGCACTTTAACGCTAGCTCCCTTCCTGCTCATCTTGAGTCAATACAGCCTTTTTATCATTCAACTTTTTTCACATTATCTCAATTTCCGAGACTTGGCTTCACTCACACATTTCTGACGATCTAGTGCGTATCTCTGGCTATTATTTGTTGCGTATTGACAGAGAGGGCAGGGAGGGTGGCGGTGTGGCCTGTTATGTGCATGAATCATTGCGTGCGCGCGTTCTTGCGTCGTCGCCTTCTGCTTTCTCGAATGCACCTGAATATCTCATTCTCGACATCCGTTACGGCACACGCGAGCCTCTCTTATTCACTACTATGTATCGCAGACCGAAGGGCAAAAACCTTAGTAATTACATCGATGCACTTTCCGTATTCACTCCTAGTTACAAGAACATCATTATTACAGGCGACCTAAATTGTAACCTCCTCGCTTCTTCATATGAGGCCAATCATCTTAGGAGCATTGTTTCGCAGTTGTCGCTCAATATCGTCGAGTCGCAACCGACTTTTCATACCAGCTCCTCAGACTCTTGGTTGGACGTTTTTATAGTCGACAACCTCGATAAAGTTTTATCTTACCGTAAGTCGGATGCCCCTTCATCAACGGCCATGATCTCATCGAGCTTACCTATTCTGTCAAGGCTCCGTCCTTCACGGATCGTACTTTGGTTCGTCGCTGCTATAAGGGATTTGATAATCAGTTCGTTGAGACTCTTACCTCCAAGCTCCTTTCATCCTTCCCGCGCGATTTTGGTCTGACGAGCCCGGGCGAGTCGGAGATTGACGACATCCTGAGCACCGTTACTAATGATATCACCGCCAGTTTGGATCTACATGCTCCTATTCATTCTTTTCGTGTGACTCGTCCGTCGGCGCCTTGGCTCACAGTTGACCTTATACGCCGAATTCGGCATCGTAACCGCCTCTTCAATGCGGCACGTAGATCTGGCAACATTCTCGATTTCCATATTTACAGGCTCTTTAGGAATCAACTTACACTCGATTTGCGAGGTGCAAGAGAGCGGTTTCACATGAATAGATTGAGTTCAGTCTCTGATCCATCTAAGATATGGCGGCAACTGGCCAATCTCGGTTTAGTTGAATCGCCTCTTTCCTCACCTCTCTACTTCTTTTCACGTGATCTCTTGAATGCTCATTATTCCCTGTCTCTAATCGTTTTCCCTTCTTGCACTCAATCTCAATTCTCCATATCATTCTATCCATTGTGCCCGTTGAACCACAGTTTAGTTTTACCGAAATATCTTATGACGACCTATGCTCCCTAATGGTTTCATCATCTTCTGTTTCTTTTGCCTCGGGTTGCGATCGATTGCCTCTGTTTGCTATAGCTTTGGCCTTGCCTCATATTGGTAACCTCCTTACCACCTTTTTTAACTGCTGCCTTAATCTGGGCTATTTTCCATCACTTTGGAAACGCGCTATCGTGCGCCCTCTCTCCAAGTCAAATCTCCTTCCTCTCCGTCCGAGACGAGACCCATTGCTAACTTGTGTGACTCTCGAAGCTGTTCGAAAAAATCTTGGCACCGCCAAATCGTTGACTTTGTCAACAAGCACCATATTCTCGACGACCGTCAATCGGGCTATCGCAAGGGTTACTCCACCCAGTCCGCTCTCCTAAGATTATTCCACG
>JASTWL010000711.1:0-90965 GCA_035220575.1 Temnothorax rugatulus | reverse complement strand
TCGAGTCACAATATAGGTCAGGCCGCGTTCAGGTCGCTGGGTGTAAACGTAGCCAATAAAGCTTTTTAAAAGTTAGTATTGTCGCTTCATTTATTTGCAAAATATTCATGATTGAAAGAATCATGAAGTGAATATCTACAAAAAAGGTCTCCTAGTTTGTTCTTATTTCAAGACTGTCTTAAGTAATATCTTAAAATGCTAATATGGCTCTGTGATTGGTTCATGACATTTTAAGCACAGTATAACCATATACAGTAGCGACAGTGAACGTTTTTAATGGCTCTCACCCATTCAGCACAAAATGTTTTTTAAAATTATTTTTGAATAGGGGAGACCGGGGCTATCTGTCTACACTTTACGCTTTTTTCAAGTTTACTAAAAACTGATAAAGATATTTGGCTAAACATTTTAATAGTGTAACCTTTCAACCTTGTTATTAAAAAAAACATAATTACCCAGATAGCCAAATGCAGAGAGTTTGCTGTCATGTTGCCAACAATCGTTAATGCAACTAATTTTGACAAATTCGGGACAACGGAGACAGCATTGTGCTTGTCGGGTTGAACTCATATGAATTATATTTCTATCAACAGCAAATTGATTGCAACGTGACAGCATCAATTTGTGAGGGATTTGTGATAGCAACTTGACGACTGCTCGTGTTGTCAATTTGTTATCCGTGATTAACAGCATATTGATTGCAAATCAACGGCAACTTGAAGGCAACTTGTTATCATCGGTATACTCCGCAGCTAACAGCACGTTAATAGCAACATGACAGCAACATATGCCAAATAATGAATGCTGCATATGCTGATAAAATGCCAACAAAACGTGCTGACCAGCCTGTGCGCGTTGCTGCTGCGCACTTCAAATATTTCGAAATAACATCAACAATATTTAAGAGCTAAAAGAGAATAATAAACTTAGTATTTTTAAGACGAAACTTATGTCTAGAAATGTCATTTTTCTTTGCAAAATGACAATAAAATTAAATCAGAAGCATTTTTTAAACAAATTTCAAGACAACTACTGTTTCAAAAATGCTATAACAATACTCATTGTCATTTTGCAAAAAATATGACATTTTCTGACATATGTTGCCATTTCAAAAAAACTTAGTTTATTATTCTCTATTAACTTTTGAACATTGTTGGTGTTGTTTCGAAATATCGCAAACGGTACTCCATAACGCTATTTTTAAATTTATTACATGTGTGATTTTTTAATAAATGTATAAACGACCATGTCATAATAGCAATTTATTTGTACAATCAGTATATTCTGATTGATATATCAAATGTATTATAAAAATATATATATTGCAAGTGATACGAGCATATAAATGAATGCTTTAAGTGTCGAATAGGTAGAATATAACGCTAAAAAAAAAAAAAAACAGTCGGGTTACTGGGACCCATAGTGACTGTGGAGGGCGATACGTCTATGGGCGATTTTAGAAATAATTATACAAGATACCCGATAATTTTTTAGAAAACTGAAGTATGAAGGTAGATTGGCTCAAACTGAAAGGAAAAGTCATGTACCATTTTGGAAAAATCGCTATTATTATTAAGTAAAGAATTCAACTGTTTGAGCCAATGTACCTGCGAAAAACTGTAGATCAGACTATATTGATACAAATATTTGCACGTCAAGAACCGCAATTTGGACTTTATTGCCCTTCTCTTAGCTAGACTTATAGCGAATTCTTGACATTTTATGTTGGGCTTTTCGTTTCTCTTTTGCACATGAACATTCAGTTACACAGGCGAAATCATAAACTAAATGTTGAGATATTCGGAACTTACATTTTTATGTATATATACGGTCTTATCCGTCATTACTCATCATATAACACTAATGACTAAACTTCATGTCGTGTTGCTATTTGTACTCGTCCAATGGTGCCGCTTTATCTTTATCTTACATCACAATGTTTCTTTTTTTCCAGCAAATATGGAATTGGGGGAACAATGTAAACTCGAAAACGTTTAAATAGCAACGTTCCGTTGCAGGTACAATCTATTTTTTCTGATTTTAACGACTTCCTGTGTTTGCGTCATTCGATAGTTAAAATATGAAAATTTGTGACATGCCATATATGATTTACACACCGACTAACAATTTTGCAATATCGATTATATAGCCATATATATGTATATATATTTGAATATAGAAACATTTATTACTTGTACAACGATTACAATGTACATTCACGATCGTTAGTATTATAACAGAATGTGAGATAGAATTGTGGTCTCAATAGAAAATCCTTTCTATTGAGAACCACGACAACCGTGAAGTTAATGTTTCATTAACGAGAGTTTCAGCATTGTATAGTTTGTACCTGCTGATCGGTATGTTACATGAGTCCTATCATTCAGTTTTGTTTGAAAGTATGTCTTTATAATGATGATAAGTAGAAATGTTTACAGCAGAATCTGCAGATTATTTATCACATGGATAAAGACACCATGAGATGTACGCTTGTATAGTACGTTCAACAGGCTTACGACATACACCGCATATTTTTATATTTTTCGCAAACTCTGCACACGCCAATAAATAACTTAATATCAAAGAATCTCAGTTATGAACGCCATCATTCGGATCGTTCACGTTGTTTGCATTCTGCGGTTCGCCAAGTAAGTAATTTTCCGCCTCTAATCGCAATCGCTGACGTCGTCCTATTTCCTCCCTATTCATCCTACTCGCTACATTTCGATTTCTTTGCTTTCCAAAACGTACCGCCTCTCCCTCCTCTCGAAAAAATTCATCCCTCAATGGTGTTGGAAAATGCGAATTCATGCACACCGCATCTATAAATTAAACAGATAATACATTGATATAATTTGACTTCCGGTCGGAGCGTAGGATGGAGTGGATGGGTAGAGGATGGATGAGTGAGGAAAACGGAGTTGAGAGAAGAAAAAAAGGAAGGAAGTCAACGGGAGTTGGTGATTCGTTGGAGAAGGCACAGAAGAAGATGAGGAAATGGAGAGGGCGAGAAAAACGAAAGGTGAGAGGAGAAACTGAAGATCCACGGAGCGAGGCTTTTGGAGGTTAGGAGGAAGTCGGGCAAGACGAGCGGAGGAAGACGAGAGAGGGGAGCAGAGAGAAACGATCGCGGAGCATGCGCGGAGCGGAATCGCGCGGGAGCGACGAGGAGAGAGGGCGCCAAAGAGAGGGTAAAGGCAGCGAGGCGGGCGGAGGCAGGGGGAGGAAACTCCCAATGAAAAAGTAAGGATAGCGTTTCAACGCCACCTGGGCTAATAGACCGGTTTTTTGACACTACCATGGTAAAAACTCGCGGATTGTCGGTAATGTGTTCTGAAGGTATAAGTAGAATTATAAAGATGAATAGAAGTATCAATATTAGAGGTTATTTGCGTACTTATTCGTATTGGAATATTTAGAAATATTTAGTGTGAGAAAGAGTGAAAAAGTAGTGAAAAGTAGAAGTTTAAAAATGTTCTTTTTCTTTATCTAAAAAAAAAAAAAAAAAAAAGCTTCTTTAACTGTTTCGTTACATGCTCTCAAGGCGGTCACCCATCCTAGTACCGTACCGTGCCCATGTCGCTTGACTTCGATGATCCAGTGGACAGTGACGATCTTCTCACCCTGATGCTTCCTTATTAACTGTACTTGTCTATAACAGGTACATCTTTAACGTGTTCAAAAATCTTGTAATGATAATCTTCTTGATAGTTATAACACTGCATGAAATAGTTATTATAAAACTATAATCACACGCAACTACATCCACTTATACCATAAATTCGCCACTTCAATCATAAAGTTGCGAAACAAACATATTGTAGTTAATTTTGTGGTTTTTATTTTATTATTACTTTATTATACAATATTAAGAAGTAAAAATAGTTATATTACAAAAAGACCTTATTTGGACGACTTTAAGACGTCTTTAAAATGACGTCTTTAGATGGTCTAAGACGTCATTTTAAAGACGTCTTAAAGTCGTCCAAATAAGGTCTTTTTGTAATATAACTATTTTTACTTCTTAATATTGTATAATAAAGTAATAATAAAATAAAAACCACAAAATTAACTACAATATGTTTGTTTCGCAACTTTATGATTGAAGTGGCGAATTTATGGTATAAGTGGATGTAGTTGCGTGTGATTATAGTTTTATAATAACTATTTCATGCAGTGTTATAACTATCAAGAAGATTATCATTACAAGATTTTTGAACACGTTAAAGATGTACCTGTTATAGACAAGTACAGTTAATAAGGAAGCATCAGGGTGAGAAGATCGTCACTGTCCACTGGATCATCGAAGTCAAGCGACATGGGCACGGTACGGTACTAGGATGGGTGACCGCCTTGAGAGCATGTAACGAAACAGTTAAAGAAGCTTTTTTTTTTTTTTTTTTTTTAGATAAAGAAAAAGAACATTTTTAAACTTCTACTTTTCACTACTTTTTCACTCTTTCTCACACTAAATATTTCTAAATATTCCAATACGAATAAGTACACAAATAACCTCTAATATTGATACTTCTATTCATCTTTATAATTCTACTTATACCTTCAGAACACATTACCGACAATCCGCGAGTTTTTACCATGGTAGTGTCAAAAAACCGGTCTATTAGCCCAGGTGGCGTTGAAACACTATCCTTACTTTTTCATTGGGGAGTTTCCTCCCCCTGATCGGAGGTGAGTGGTACCGGCTGATGCCGAGACGACGCGGGGTGCTGACCTCTCCAAAAGAGTGGGTTGGCACCACTGCGGAACGTCGAGGCGCGGCATTGGTGCAAGTAATGCAAGTAATGACGAATGGCGATGGCTGGCATGGCGGATATGGAAGACGTGTGGCACACCTGTGGGCGAGAAAGGCGTGGTACGGAGGTCGAACGAAAGCGAAGGTGGAAAACGAGATCAGAATATGCGAAGAAGAAAGGAAGTGGAGAAAGACCTTGACAAACGTAAGTCAGCCATAAAAGAATGAGCAGACGGAGAGAAGTCGGAGGAAGGAAGCAATGAGGACAGAGGCAGGCATGAAAGGAGGAATAGTGAACGGAAAGGAGAGGATCCCGAGAATTGAGCAGAGGATGGAGGAGAACAAGTGGGCGAAGGAACTGGTAAAGGAACTGAGAGAGATGGGATTAAGAATTATGGAGGAAATAAGGCGGGAGGGGAAGGAATTAAGGAGGGATCTGAAGGAGGTGAGAGCACAACTCGAAAGGATGGAAAGGAGGCAGGAGGATTCGATACGGACGAGAGAACAGGAACGGAAGGAGAGGGAAATAGAGAAGATAGAGAAGTGTAGGAAAGGAACGACAGCGAGGGAGAGGTTGGAAGAAGAGGGGAGGTTGAAAGAAGAGAGAGAAGAGAGCAGCACTGGAGGATGGAGCGAGGGAGGATGGGGAGGAGATTGGGGGGAGTCAGGATAGACAGAGAAGTCAGAGAGAGAGAGAGAGAGGAAGGAATGGAAGGAAGAAAGGGACTGACTGAGAAAGTGGCAGAGAGAGGAGCTGTGAGAACAGAGGAGGACCGCGGAGGGAAGCAAGCAGCTACGGAAGAAAAGAAGAGGGTGTGGCATATGGTGGAAAAGAAAGAGGAGGAAGTGAGAAGAAGAAGAGAAAGGAAAGAGAGGGAGGAGGAACGAAAGGAGGAAAGGGAGAAGAAAGAGAAAGCAGAAAGGAGGAAAAGGAGCCTAATATGGAAGAGAGTGGCAGGGAAAGGACCGAAGGAGAGAAGGGAAATCGTAGAGACAATAATGGAAAGAGTATTAGGAAGGATAGTACAGATAAGGAGGGTGACGGAAGTGAGGGGGGTAGATAAGAAGGAGGTGATGTTCGTGGAACTAGAAGAGGAGGAGGACAAAGAAGGCATAATCGAAAAGGGCGAGGAAATTTGGAGAAGATGGGAAATAGGAGTGGACGAAGAGCTGACGATGGAGGAAAGGGCGTATAGGCATAGGATAGTGGAAAAAGCAAGGGAAGAAAGGATGAAAGGAAGATCGGTGGTAGTAACAAACAGGAGGTTGTGGATAGATGGCAAAGAGATGAAATGGGAGGAGGAGGAAGGTAGATGGAGGAGGATTTAATGATTAAAGTTCAAGGGAGACAGGCTCAGAAGAGGGGAGAGAAGGTGTCACACAGCCAGGTTGATTCGAGTTACGGAAGGGATGCGGAGTAGATTGGAGAAAGAGCGAGAAGGGGAGGGAGGGTACAAGATTGTAGAAGGCTGAGGGCCAGGACAGGGGAGGAGGAGAAAATGATGTATCATTGTTTGTTATACATTGTATTTAAGTTTCAGGATACAGGTATAGGGAGAAAAGAGCGAATGACAGGACGGAGAGAGAGAAGAATAGAGGACGGATTAAAGAAAAGTCGAGGAAGGAATTGAAACAGATGAAAGATGGAAAAGGAGTAGGAGGAAAAGGAAAAGGGTCGCGAAGAAGGACGAGGAAAAAGAGAGCTAGAAGAAGCGGAAGGAGGGAAGTCGAGAAGGAGGGCAGGAAGAAAGCAGAGAGGGAGGGGGAAGGGATAGGAGACGAGAAGAGGAGGGGGGGACTGAAAATGTAAAAGGCCAAGTGCCAGGTCGGGACAGAAAGAGTTGTATGTGCAGGGTTGGGTACGTCCCTTCAAAACGCCAATATGGATGTATGTGAAGAGGAAGGTAGAGAAGATGTAGGTTTGGGTACGTTCCGTAAAAACGCCCTTTAAGGCCCCTTCGGGGCAAATAAAGTACTCTTTGAATTGAATTGAACATTGATATAATTTCATAACCTCTTGAATAAAATAAGTTGTTCTACACATTTCAGACTAAAAAATTTCTTTCGAATATTGTGTATAAAACAAAGTTTTGGAAAAAGTTGTCTCATCAGAATCAAGTAAGAAACATTTACGAAAAAATTAATTCTTTGCGATTGTTCTTATTAGAACCATTATTATTAATTTTCTAAATTTGATCGTATACCGCTAATAGCAACCAAAGTAATCCTAGCACGATTTCATACAAACATTTCAGAATAAAATGTAAGCTTTAAAAGGTTATTTAGCGCATAAAAGTAATTAAATCAGTATTTATTTGTATTCTAATTTAGTACTATACATGCATATATTTTATAAGTCGGAGTAACTTACCACACAACAAAATTACCTTTTTAAAAAAAAGGTAAAAAAAAGGCGTCAAGTCACACGCGTTCGAAGAAAGTGGTTATCTCAAAAAAACCAATGAGGTATCTTTATACCTAAAAAAAACTGATGTGGTATGTTTGTATCTCAAAAAATCGAAGTATCTCTGTACCTAAAAAAAAACCGATGAGGTATTTTTATACTTCTAAAAAATCGATGTGGTATGTTTGTATTTTCACAAAAATAAATGATATCTATAAATTGCGCCAAGTAAAAAATGAATATATTCCTCGGAAAATAACTGTTGTATTATTTTTAAAAAATATCTTTGTATTTAAGTGTCTTCCCACACAAGTCATAATAGCTTTATTTTTTCTTACAGACATTATAATATAACCAAAATCCGTTACCTAACTCAACCCAAGTAATATGTATCTTTTTAAATAAATGTTTTCTTGATTGATCTTTAAATAAATCTTAATTGCGTTAATCAGAAAGAGAACATACAATTATAAAATTTTTAATCCAACACAGGAATACAAGGTATTTAAATGCAAAGATGTTAATCGCAAAGATTAAAAACTGTTAAAGAAGTAACAATAAAAAGTGCAAATATTTTATTGAAATAAAAAAAAAATTTTGTACAAAAACTTGACGCTGCTTTTTTACTCCATAACCACTTTCTTCGAGCTAACATGCTGCGCGTGTACTTCGCACCTTTTTTTTAAGAAGGTAATTTTGTTGTGACTGGAGTAAAAAAGCAGCGTCAAGTTTTTGTACGAAATTTTTTTTTTATTTCAATAAAATATTTGCATTTTTTATTGTTACTTCTTTAACAGTTTTTAATCTTTGCGATTAACATCTTTGCATTTAAATACCTTGTATTCCTGTGTTGGATTAAAAATTTTATAATTGTATGTTCTCTTTCTGATTAACGCAATTTAAAGATTTATTTAAAGATCAATCAAGAAAACATTTATTTAAAAAGATACATATCACTTGGGTTGAGTTAGGTAACGGAATTTGGTTACATTATAATGTCTGTAAGAAAAAATGAAGCTATTATGACTTGTGTGGGAAGATACTTAAATACAAAGATATTTTTTAAAAATAATACAACAGTTATTTTCCGAGGAATATGTATTTATTTTTTACTTGGCGCAATTTATAGATATCATTTATTTTTGTGAAAATACAAACATACCACATCGATTTTTTAAAAGTATTGTTGGGACAGGGCAATTAGTGACGACTCGATTGTCCGATAATTTGAATATATATTTCGATTATACACATATATGTACCGATCTAACGCGGGACGGAATGGCACGTGGCACGCGGTGGAGCACACACAGAGAGACTATATAGAAGAAGTCGGAGCGGCCGGAGAGGCCCGCGTTATCGAGCGTGCGCAGTAGGGTTCGTCCGGTCACGCGCGACACGCGTGGTATACATGCGTCGGCGTTCACGCTTTTGTATCGCCAACACCTCCTCTCAAAAGCATGAGCGTCAAGCCATCCTATTTCCCTTTGCAGACCGCGAGTCCCAATGTCTTTGCACAGAACGTTGCCTTGTATGATGTAAGTCCCTTTGTCAGAACATCAGCTGGCATCCTGTCGGTTGACAGATATTTTGGCGTGATCTTTCCCTGGTCGAACATATCACGAACAAAATGGTGTCGAGTATCAATGTGTTTAGTACGGGAATGGTAGGTTCGACTTTGTGTATCAGTTTCTGAGCACTTTGATTGTCATTGTAGATTATCGTATTATCTGCTGGCATACCGACCTGATTTAGGATTCGCTGTAGATACAGGGCCTCCCTTGTAGACTCTGACAGGGCCATGTACTCTGCCTCAGTGCTCGATAAGGCGACGGTTCTCTGTTTTCGAGTTTCCCATGACACGGCTGCTCCAGCTAGGATGAAAGCATATCCGGTGTACGACCTACGGTCGTTTTGATCTCCAGCCTAATCAGCGTCGGCTATTCCAAATAAGGGTTCCTCGGTCTTCTTGTACTCTATGCCAACGTCCAATGTGCCCTTCAGGTATCTCAGGATCCGCTTTGCTGCTTTCCAGTGCTCAGCATTGTAACATGAATTGAACTGACTCAGGTAGTTTACGGCATATGCGATGTCTGGTCTGGTTGACGTTGCCAGAAACATCAGAGCGCCGATCAATTGTCGATATGGATATCTATCAGTCTCTCTTATGTCGGTTGCTTCTGGTTTACGCAACACACAGTTGACTTCAATTGGAGTGATTGCTGGTTTGCAATCCAACATTCCAAATTTTTCCAGGATTGCTTCTGTGTAGTCTCGTTGAGATAGGCGTATGCGATTCTCTTTTCCAGAACCTTGGAATTCTATACCCAAGCATCTGCTGACCTCGCCCAAGTTTTTCAGCTCAAAAACTTTGGCTAACGAAGATTTCATTTGATTAATCCAGTCCAAGTTGTCTGACGCCATTAGTACGTCGTCGACATATATCACGACCAGCATGATATTATTCTTGGTTCTTGCCACGAACATACATGGATCTTGGTCAAGCTGTTGAAGTCCCAGACGCTTCAGTTCTGCTACTAGCTTCCAATACCATTCAACGCCCGACTGCTTTAGTCCATATAAGGCTCGTTTTAAGAGACAAACTTTACCGTCATTCCGTAGTTCTTTCATCCATCGTCGTGCTGTGTTCAAGATGTCTTTGTCACGAACCACCTGCCTACTCGATCCGACAGGTTGTCCAGACAATATCTTGTTTAGCATTTCCTTCAGTCCTTGTGGAATTTTCATGTAAACGTTCTCTCTCAATTCACCGTTTAAGTAAGCGGTGACTACATCCATCTGATGTATCTCAAGTCCTAGCTCGGCTGACAAGGCTGCTAAAAGCCTGATCGACGTAGCGCGAGCCACCGGCGAGTATGTCTCGTAAAAATCTTCTCCAGCCTTCTGTGAGCAGCCTTTTGCGACTAGCCTCACCTTCTTTTTTCCAGCTGGCGTGCTTGGATCATTTTTTGTTTTAAACACAAATCGGTTTCCGATCACTTTTCTATCCTTAGGTTTTTCAACGATTTCCCAGGTTTTATTCTTTATTTGTGCCAGGAATTCATTCTCCAATGCTTCTTGCCAGGCTTCTGCATCTTCCGAATTTCGCGCTTCCTCCAATGTCGTTGGATCTTCAGCTAAGTTTACGAATTCGCATCCTTCTTCAAAAACATCGTCGTCCCCCGTCTGTGTGTCACTCAATTCCCCATCCTCGATATTCTCGACCATGTTGAAAATTCTTCTCGGTCTTCCACGAGATCCAGACCTGAGTAGTCTTGGACGACCACGTCCTCTTTTCAGATGGTTATTAGCGGGCTGCTGCCCTCTGCTTGATTCCGTGGGGGGTGTACTTGGTGCAGGCTCTTCTTCTGAATCAGTCATGTCTTCATCTTCAGATTGAGATTCAATCACGAGTTCGACATTCGAAGGCGATGAGTTTTTCGATTTTTCCGTCTGTTCGACTTTCTCTCCCTCGTCGAGAATGTCGTCGTATTCATTTTTGAAGTGCATTTTGTCCAGAAATTTAACATCTCTGCTTATTATAATTTTTCTTGATTTCGGATCCCATAATCGATATGCCTTTGATTCTGATGAGTATCCGACCATGATGCATTCAAATGATCGCGAGTCAAATTTGCCTCTTTGAATACTTTTATCCAAAACGAAAGCTTTTGTGCCAAATATCTTGAAGTAATTTACGGTTGGGACTTTTCCAGTCCATAGCTTGTGCGGTGTCTCTCCCTTCAGGGACTTCGTTGGACACCTGTTCCTCACATAGTTTGCTGTCTTCACGGCCTCGCCCCAGAAAATTCTTGGCATTCCTGCTTGTCTCAACATACACCGGGCCATCTCGTTCAATGTTCTGTTTTTCCTTTCTGCCAATCCATTCTGTTGAGGCGTATACGGAGCACTCAACCTCCTCTTGATTCCATTTTTCTCTAGATATTCGTCGAACTGTCTGTTGCAATATTCTTTTCCGTTGTCTGATTGAAGTGTTTTAATTCGTTTGCCAGTAAGGGTTTCGGCCATTTTTCTGAATATCTTGAATTTTTCTAAAACTTCGGATTTGTTCTTGAGGAAATAAACTTCACTCCACCTTGAATAGTCATCGATGAAAGTGACGTAAAACCTTGCACCGCTGTGAGAGGGGTGCCTGAATGGTCCACTGACGTCGCTGTGCACAATTTCCAGCACTTCGCTTGATCGATTCTCTTCAGATGTCGAAAATGGAGCTCTGACTTGTTTCTCTAATATGCATGTTTCACAGTCTTTCAATTCTTCTGCTGGGTTTCCTGTTATCCCGTGAACTATACCTTTTTCTATCATATACTTTAGATCACGGCTGTTCAAATGACCCATTTTACAATGCCATTTTTCTAATTCGTTTTTCGGAAAATAGTCAATGTCAACATTGTTGACTTCATCTTTGCCTTTTCTAACGTAATATAAGTCACCAATTCTGTCCGCAATTATCAGTATTTGTCCCTTTTCATCAATAACAACAGCATCGCTTTTCGGAATTTCACTTCGTAACCACGATCCGTTATCTTTGATACAGACAACAAGTTCGTCCGAAGGTCGGTGACGTACAACACTCTGTCGAGTCTCAGTGTTTTCTCACTTTTTCCGTTGCTCACTTTTACTCGAACTTTCCCGATACCGCTGATTTTTGTGGAATCACTGTTCGCTAGACTCAAGGATCTGTCGATTTCCTCGAAGTCTCGAAATATCTCCTCATTAGCGCTCATGTGTGACGTGCACCCGCTATCTAGACACCACAGTTTTTCTCTGTTTGTCTCAATATTCAGGAGAGCCACCTCCTCGTGGACCTCAGCTGCTGCTGCCGCCTCAGAGTCTTCCTCCTTGGCCTGATTTGCACGTCCACCAGTATAGCGCGCTCGGCAATGTCTTGCGTAATGATTTAGTCCTCCACACTTATGGCACTTAAATTCTTCTTCATTGTGTTTCTTAATATTGCTGTCACCTCCGTGTAATGGACGACCACCTGGTCCGTTCCGCTCGCTAGCTTGAATATCTCGACTGTTATGTATCTTTCTGCCACCACGACCTTTGAATCCGCCACGTCGGTTGCCACCCGATTGTTTAACAAATAATGCGTTCTGCTCATTATCATTTTTGGCATTTCTCGCCTCAGATTCCTCAATTATTTTGATTTTCAGTACTTCAGGCTTGGGTAATTCGTCTCTTGTCACCATGGCGATTCGAAAACTTTCATATGAATCCGGCAAGCTGTTTAGCAAAAAAATGGCAAGTAGATCTTTATTGATGTTCAATCCGATCTCTTCGATCTTGTCCACTAATTCGAAAAATTCGGTGATATGATCACGGACGTTTCCACCGTCGTTCATCTTCATTAGTGTGATTTTTCTTAGTAAGGTTGCCTTTCGCGCTGGCCCTCTCGACTGATGCTCATTTTTCAATTTTTGCCACAGTTCGTGAGAAGTATTTGTGCCTCTTACGCTTTTCAGTTCCGATTTGCTTAACGTTAGGATCAATTCCGATCTCGCCATCTTGTCCTTCCTATGCCACTCCGCAATTGCCGATTGATTCGTACCTGTGGCCGAGGGCTCCGCACATGTTCCGTTCACGTAATCCCAATGCCCTGTTTTAAATAAGTACGCTTCGACTTGTACGCACCACAGGTCGTAGTTCTCGCTATTCAGAGGTTCAATTAAAATATGTGTCGGAGTCATCTTCCACCTTTTTCACTTTAACACGCGAAGGTCTTCTCGTCGCACTAACACGTAATCTCACTTTCAGTTTTAAGTATATACCGAACCTGGGCCCATAACCTGTTGGGACAGGGCAATTAGTGACGACTCGATTGTCCGATAATTTGAATATATATTTCGATTATACACATATATGTACCGATCTAACGCGGGACGGAATGGCACGTGGCACGCGATGGAGCACACACAGAGAGACTATATAGAAGAAGTCGGAGCGGCCGGAGAGGCCCGCGTTATCGAGCGTGCGCAGTAGGGTTCGTCCGGTCACGCGCGACACGCGTGGTATACATGCGTCGGCGTTCACGCTTTTGTATCGCCAACACCTCCTCTCAAAAGCATGAGCGTCAAGCCATCCTATTTCCCTTTGCAGACCGCGAGTCCCAATGTCTTTGCACAGAACGTTGCCTTGTATGATGTAAGTCCCTTTGTCAGAACATCAGCTGGCATCCTGTCGGTTGACAGATATTTTGGCGTGATCTTTCCCTGGTCGAACATATCACGAACAAAATGGTGTCGAGTATCAATGTGTTTAGTACGGGAATGGTAGGTTCGACTTTGTGTATCAGTTTCTGAGCACTTTGATTGTCATTGTAGATTATCGTATTATCTGCTGGCATACCGACCTGATTTAGGATTCGCTGTAGATACAGGGCCTCCCTTGTAGACTCTGACAGGGCCATGTACTCTGCCTCAGTGCTCGATAAGGCGACGGTTCTCTGTTTTCGAGTTTCCCATGACACGGCTGCTCCAGCTAGGATGAAAGCATATCCGGTGTACGACCTACGGTCGTTTTGATCTCCAGCCTAATCAGCGTCGGCTATTCCAAATAAGGGTTCCTCGGTCTTCTTGTACTCTATGCCAACGTCCAATGTGCCCTTCAGGTATCTCAGGATCCGCTTTGCTGCTTTCCAGTGCTCAGCATTGTAACATGAATTGAACTGACTCAGGTAGTTTACGGCATATGCGATGTCTGGTCTGGTTGACGTTGCCAGAAACATCAGAGCGCCGATCAATTGTCGATATGGATATCTATCAGTCTCTCTTATGTCGGTTGCTTCTGGTTTACGCAACACACAGTTGACTTCAATTGGAGTGATTGCTGGTTTGCAATCCAACATTCCAAATTTTTCCAGGATTGCTTCTGTGTAGTCTCGTTGAGATAGGCGTATGCGATTCTCTTTTCCAGAACCTTGGAATTCTATACCCAAGCATCTGCTGACCTCGCCCAAGTTTTTCAGCTCAAAAACTTTGGCTAACGAAGATTTCATTTGATTAATCCAGTCCAAGTTGTCTGACGCCATTAGTACGTCGTCGACATATATCACGACCAGCATGATATTATTCTTGGTTCTTGCCACGAACATACATGGATCTTGGTCAAGCTGTTGAAGTCCCAGACGCTTCAGTTCTGCTACTAGCTTCCAATACCATTCAACGCCCGACTGCTTTAGTCCATATAAGGCTCGTTTTAAGAGACAAACTTTACCGTCATTCCGTAGTTCTTTCATCCATCGTCGTGCTGTGTTCAAGATGTCTTTGTCACGAACCACCTGCCTACTCGATCCGACAGGTTGTCCAGACAATATCTTGTTTAGCATTTCCTTCAGTCCTTGTGGAATTTTCATGTAAACGTTCTCTCTCAATTCACCGTTTAAGTAAGCGGTGACTACATCCATCTGATGTATCTCAAGTCCTAGCTCGGCTGACAAGGCTGCTAAAAGCCTGATCGACGTAGCGCGAGCCACCGGCGAGTATGTCTCGTAAAAATCTTCTCCAGCCTTCTGTGAGCAGCCTTTTGCGACTAGCCTCACCTTCTTTTTTCCAGCTGGCGTGCTTGGATCATTTTTTGTTTTAAACACAAATCGGTTTCCGATCACTTTTCTATCCTTAGGTTTTTCAACGATTTCCCAGGTTTTATTCTTTATTTGTGCCAGGAATTCATTCTCCAATGCTTCTTGCCAGGCTTCTGCATCTTCCGAATTTCGCGCTTCCTCCAATGTCGTTGGATCTTCAGCTAAGTTTACGAATTCGCATCCTTCTTCAAAAACATCGTCGTCCCCCGTCTGTGTGTCACTCAATTCCCCATCCTCGATATTCTCGACCATGTTGAAAATTCTTCTCGGTCTTCCACGAGATCCAGACCTGAGTAGTCTTGGACGACCACGTCCTCTTTTCAGATGGTTATTAGCGGGCTGCTGCCCTCTGCTTGATTCCGTGGGGGGTGTACTTGGTGCAGGCTCTTCTTCTGAATCAGTCATGTCTTCATCTTCAGATTGAGATTCAATCACGAGTTCGACATTCGAAGGCGATGAGTTTTTCGATTTTTCCGTCTGTTCGACTTTCTCTCCCTCGTCGAGAATGTCGTCGTATTCATTTTTGAAGTGCATTTTGTCCAGAAATTTAACATCTCTGCTTATTATAATTTTTCTTGATTTCGGATCCCATAATCGATATGCCTTTGATTCTGATGAGTATCCGACCATGATGCATTCAAATGATCGCGAGTCAAATTTGCCTCTTTGAATACTTTTATCCAAAACGAAAGCTTTTGTGCCAAATATCTTGAAGTAATTTACGGTTGGGACTTTTCCAGTCCATAGCTTGTGCGGTGTCTCTCCCTTCAGGGACTTCGTTGGACACCTGTTCCTCACATAGTTTGCTGTCTTCACGGCCTCGCCCCAGAAAATTCTTGGCATTCCTGCTTGTCTCAACATACACCGGGCCATCTCGTTCAATGTTCTGTTTTTCCTTTCTGCCAATCCATTCTGTTGAGGCGTATACGGAGCACTCAACCTCCTCTTGATTCCATTTTTCTCTAGATATTCGTCGAACTGTCTGTTGCAATATTCTTTTCCGTTGTCTGATTGAAGTGTTTTAATTCGTTTGCCAGTAAGGGTTTCGGCCATTTTTCTGAATATCTTGAATTTTTCTAAAACTTCGGATTTGTTCTTGAGGAAATAAACTTCACTCCACCTTGAATAGTCATCGATGAAAGTGACGTAAAACCTTGCACCGCTGTGAGAGGGGTGCCTGAATGGTCCACTGACGTCGCTGTGCACAATTTCCAGCACTTCGCTTGATCGATTCTCTTCAGATGTCGAAAATGGAGCTCTGACTTGTTTCTCTAATATGCATGTTTCACAGTCTTTCAATTCTTCTGCTGGGTTTCCTGTTATCCCGTGAACTATACCTTTTTCTATCATATACTTTAGATCACGGCTGTTCAAATGACCCATTTTACAATGCCATTTTTCTAATTCGTTTTTCGGAAAATAGTCAATGTCAACATTGTTGACTTCATCTTTGCCTTTTCTAACGTAATATAAGTCACCAATTCTGTCCGCAATTATCA
Source organism: Temnothorax rugatulus (assembly GCA_035220575.1). Lineage (NCBI taxonomy): Eukaryota > Metazoa > Arthropoda > Insecta > Hymenoptera > Formicidae > Temnothorax > Temnothorax rugatulus. Next base: position 74,703 of record JASTWL010000711.1, on the reverse strand, counting down.
GTATTTGTCCCTTTTCATCAATAACAACAGCATCGCTTTTTCGGAATTTCACTTCGTAACCACGATCCGTTATCTTTGATACAGACAACAAGTTCGTCCGAAGGTCGGTGACGTACAACACTCTGTCGAGTCTCAGTGTTTTCTCACTTTTTCCGTTGCTCACTTTTACTCGAACTTTCCCGATACCGCTGATTTTTGTGGAATCACTGTTCGCTAGACTCAAGGATCTGTCGATTTCCTCGAAGTCTCGAAATATCTCCTCATTAGCGCTCATGTGTGACGTGCACCCGCTATCTAGACACCACAGTTTTTCTCTGTTTGTCTCAATATTCAGGAGAGCCACCTCCTCGTGGACCTCAGCTGCTGCTGCCGCCTCAGAGTCTTCCTCCTTGGCCTGATTTGCACGTCCACCAGTATAGCGCGCTCGGCAATGTCTTGCGTAATGATTTAGTCCTCCACACTTATGGCACTTAAATTCTTCTTCATTGTGTTTCTTAATATTGCTGTCACCTCCGTGTAATGGACGACCACCTGGTCCGTTCCGCTCGCTAGCTTGAATATCTCGACTGTTATGTATCTTTCTGCCACCACGACCTTTGAATCCGCCACGTCGGTTGCCACCCGATTGTTTAACAAATAATGCGTTCTGCTCATTATCATTTTTGGCATTTCTCGCCTCAGATTCCTCAATTATTTTGATTTTCAGTACTTCAGGCTTGGGTAATTCGTCTCTTGTCACCATGGCGATTCGAAAACTTTCATATGAATCCGGCAAGCTGTTTAGCAAAAAAATGGCAAGTAGATCTTTATTGATGTTCAATCCGATCTCTTCGATCTTGTCCACTAATTCGAAAAATTCGGTGATATGATCACGGACGTTTCCACCGTCGTTCATCTTCATTAGTGTGATTTTTCTTAGTAAGGTTGCCTTTCGCGCTGGCCCTCTCGACTGATGCTCATTTTTCAATTTTTGCCACAGTTCGTGAGAAGTATTTGTGCCTCTTACGCTTTTCAGTTCCGATTTGCTTAACGTTAGGATCAATTCCGATCTCGCCATCTTGTCCTTCCTATGCCACTCCGCAATTGCCGATTGATTCGTACCTGTGGCCGAGGGCTCCGCACATGTTCCGTTCACGTAATCCCAATGCCCTGTTTTAAATAAGTACGCTTCGACTTGTACGCACCACAGGTCGTAGTTCTCGCTATTCAGAGGTTCAATTAAAATATGTGTCGGAGTCATCTTCCACCTTTTTCACTTTAACACGCGAAGGTCTTCTCGTCGCACTAACACGTAATCTCACTTTCAGTTTTAAGTATATACCGAACCTGGGCCCATAACCTGTTGGGACAGGGCAATTAGTGACGACTCGATTGTCCGATAATTTGAATATATATTTCGATTATACACATATATGTACCGATCTAACGCGGGACGGAATGGCACGTGGCACGCGATGGAGCACACACAGAGAGACTATATAGAAGAAGTCGGAGCGGCCGGAGAGGCCCGCGTTATCGAGCGTGCGCAGTAGGGTTCGTCCGGTCACGCGCGACACGCGTGGTATACATGCGTCGGCGTTCACGCTTTTGTATCGCCAACAAGTATAAAAATACCTCATCGGTTTTTTTTTAAGTACAGAGATACTTCGATTTTTTGAGATACAAACATACCACATCAGTTTTTTTTAGGTATAAAGATACCTCATCGGTTTTTTTGAGATAACCACTTTCTTCGAACGCGTGTGACTTGACGCCTTTTTTTACCTTTCTTTTAAAAAGGTAATTTTGTTGTGATATCATTTCTTTTTGTAGTATTAGGGATCATATAAACATTAAACAGTACATGTTTATAACATATATATTTTGCGACATAAAATACAAATACAACTCAGCGTAATATGTTATTATAAACATGTACTAGTATAGTATATCCTTAGGTAATAATATGTCTAAGTAATAGTATGTAAACATAACACTTCTGTATGTTCAACCACAAGGATCTGTACATATAAAAATAAATTTTCTTTACTAAACACATGCACATGTGAAGGAGATTAGGCTATTTACAAACATCTTTATTCCTGTATTACAATAATTTGTTAAAAATAAACGAAATTTAAATTAAAAAAAGGAATTTAAAGCTTCAAATATCTACTTTCGAAAGGTTACTATTATTTTTTAATTTCTGTGAGTTTGATAATTTTTACATATAGAAAACTACGAGCTGGACAAAATAGAAAATTTCTCTCTTACTTTGTGGGCCTGTCACGTGCACAAAAAAAAATCTGCGAAAATTTTCGACTTTGTAACGTGAAAGCTTGAAGTTTTCCTTACAAAATCTTTTTTTAAAAATGTTTCTACAATTTTTTGTTGCTGAGTTATCGTGGATCAAAGTCAAAATGCTTATTTTCTTATTCCATCCACAATAACTTAGTAACAAAATATCGTAGAAACAGTTTTAAAAAAAGATTTTACAAAGGAAAACTTCAAGCTTTCATGTTAGGAAGTCGAAAATTTTCGCAGATTTTTTTTGTGCACGTGACAGGCCCACAAAGTGAAAGAAAAATTTTCTATTTCGTCCAGCTCGTAGTTTTTTATATGTAAAAATTATCAAACTCACAGAAACTAAAAAATAATAGTAACCTTTCGAAAGTAAAGATTTCAAGCTTTAAAACTCTTTTTTAAAATTTAAATTTCGTTTATTTTTAACAAAGTTACAGCTGCTTGAATTTTGCCTATTTTTAAAGATAAATTTAGCATTCTCCTTTAATTTATGTGAGAAATGAGAAGATAAATGATCGGGTTTGTTAGATTGGGCACTGGATTTTTCGACACGTGCAATTCTTTGAATGACGTTCACGATGATATTCGTGTTATGTACGATGCTTCTGTTGAAATCGAGGAATCACATGCCGGAAAAGTTTTTCTTAGGTATTTATCATTAAAAATAACTTTGTATAATTCTCTTTTATGTTATTTAGTTATTGGGATGGATCTGGCCATCGTCGGAGTGTTATAATAAAGAAAGATGAATGTATCAGTGATTTAGAGATACTCCAGTGTCACTTTTGGAGTAACATTGGCGTGATATATAAAATGTTCTCCTGCATAAATTTAATTTTCACATACAGGTAATTCTATCTATCAGCTTCTTCAGAGATGTTTAGAAGTTCTGAGGCATGAATTCAGCAAGCTTAAAACAGTAATGGCAGATCAGTTAATGTATGTCAAGGAGGATCTTATATTACAGCACCATTAGACGTTTTACGATTTTATTGTAACTAAGGTAAATATACTAAATGATAAAACTTATGAAGAAATATCATAATGTTGGCATGTTATTTTATTTTACTTAGGTATTTATCACGATTGAAAGAATACTTTGTATAATTCTCCTTTATGTTATTTTAAATCATGGTACGAGAGGAACAAACACATTTTTCCAGTGAGTAGATGGAAATCTTTTGATCCAACGAAAAGTTACGACAAGTATACAGTGTCGGATAAAAATAGGAAGAAAGATAAAATCTGATAAACTTATATTCAACGAATTGTCCAATTTCGTTTAAAGGACTGTAAATAAATATTATAAATAACCAGATAAACATCTTTGTTTCATCATACAATTGATTCATTATAAAGAAGATTGTAATATATATATATATAGTGTAGCTACATTGTATTTTTAAGGACTGTCATTTTAATTTATTCAATTATGTGATATTTAATTCATTTACTCGATTATGTAGCTCTACTAAATTACAGTCCTTTGAATCTGAATCCTTCAAACGAAATTGGACAATTCGTTGAATCTAAGTTTATCAAATTTTATCTTTCTTTCTATTTTTATCCGACACTGTATACTTGTCGTAACTTTTCGTTGGATCAAAAGGTTCCTATCTACTCGCTGGAAAAATGTGTTTGTTCCTCTCGTATCATGATCTAAAATAACATAAAGGAGAATTATACAAAGTATTCTTTCAATCGTGATAAATACCTAAGTAAAATAAAATAACATGCTAACATTGTTATATTGCTTCATAAGTTTTATCATTTCATGGTATATTTACCTTAGTTACAATAAAATCGTAAAACGTCTAATGGTGCTGTAATATAAGATCCTCCTTGACATACATTAACTGATCTGCCATTACTGTTTTAAGCTCGCTGAATTCATGCCTCAGAATTTCTAAACATCTCTGAAGAAACTGATAAGATAGAATTACCTGTATGTGAAAATTAAATTCATGCAGCAGAACATTATATATCACGCCAATGTTACTCCAAAAGTGACACTGGAGTATCTCTAAATCACTGATATATATATATAGGGGAGACCGGGGCTAGACCGCTAGTTTTTTTTCGGTGCCGATTTTTAACAACAAAATAAATAATTTAAGTTAAAATTGGTATACCACTGTAAAGAGTGAACCTTTAGCTACAAAATTTATACAGAAAATTTTTATTTACGTCGCTTTGTTTAACCGGTATAGAGCAAAAACGACAACGGTGCAAAAATTGAAATCTCAAAAATGCCGGGGTTGAACCGTTACCCCCCCCCCCGGAGTAAATCCGTTACATTGCATTTTCAATACATATACGTACATCTAATCCTGAAAAATGATAGGATACATTTTAATAATTGTTTTTTAAGAGAAAAATAAAAATTTATTTCGAATTTTTATGCGAAACATTAAAAAATAATTGTTTTACCTATTCCATAAAACAATCAAGGCACGTGAATACAGATCCTGACAAGCGCACGCATGTGTTGTGTGCCCTACGCTCGCACGCAATGCACTGTTTCCCATATGCTCTGCTTGTCAACTTCTTTGAGCACACGCAGCACGTATTATCCAAGTCTTCGTCAGAATCCGACCGCTGCTGCTTCCTTGATTTCGATTTACGCCCACTGCTCGTCGAAGGCTGCGGTTCTGTTTGTGTGGCATTTTTTTTGGGCCGGCCTCTTAATTGTTTTGCGGCTGCGGAAACGCTCATTTTATCTTTTCTCACCGCAAGAACTGCCTTCTTGAGTTGCTCCTTGTCGACGGGAGTCGTTTTGCGACGATACGTGCGTACCATTTCCCTCCTATACAACTGACGCACGTGCAAGGAAAGACAGAATCACGCCGCTCGAGGGAAACCTAACCTGAAATCGCCGTGAGCTGAAGTCGTGCGCCCGGCGCGCCACAGTGACGAGACTAGCGGACCAGCCCCGGGTGCTCACTAGCGGATAAGCCCCAAACATAAGTTTCAGGTTTGATCGCCCACGAAATATTAGACATCAACGATAATGAAAAAACTACACTGGATTCGTGTTCAGCATGCATTACTCTTTATAATCACTTACTTTGAGATTCGGTGATACAATAATATTCAAGATATTACAAAATTTCCACGCGCAGAAAATTTCACTTTCACCTTCCGAAAACACGTTTGCCCTCGTAAAAATCGTAACACGGCAGGTAACCTGCCGAAACTCCGTTAGTCACATGGGTACCATAAGCAGCGTTTACAATGTTAATAGCGAGTTCGCACAATATACAGGTTCCGAGATATTTGATTTTGCGGATTTACCCCGTTAGCGGTCTAGCCCCGGTCTCCCCTATATATATATATATTATAACACTCCGACGATGGCCAGATCCATCCCAATAACTGAATGTGATCTCAATTTCTTCTTCCTCTTCAACGCGTTTTACTTTTTAGCCCATTCTTGCTTTAATTCTTCCCTAAGTTTATTTTCCTCCTTCTCCCTTTCCCTATCTGGCAAGAAACTTGTATCTACATCTGGATTTTTTTTATCTTCTTAATCGCGGGGCCATCAGATTGTACATTTTCTGACTGCGGGGATTTTTCGGCATCTTTTCTTCGCCGCTAGCACTCTTTCCTTTTCCTGCTCTTTTTCACGTTCCATCTATATCAAAGCATCAAATACACGTACAAAAACACAAATTATAAGATAATCGGGATCATAAGAAGATCATAAGAAATTACTTGTGAGTATCAGGACTTGTGAGATGTTCGCTCAAATTAACGGCGGCTTTTCTCTTGCATTCCGCGTGACCGACGGTACATGTCCATTTCGTGACATCTATCTAGCCTTAACATCTTTGTGATATCGTCATCATTAGTATTTTCTTCATATCCTATCTTCTGAAGAAGCCCATCGAAAATTTCTTATATGTATGACTAGATGAGATTCAAAGCAATGAGCAGAAATCACATATATATATAAACCACACACATAACATCGTGTTATTTTTACATTGATTATTATACACATTAACTCAATAAGCGTTAAACTTGCATACATAAGTGAATCTCGCGTTTTATGTAAAATTTTGTAAAAAAAACCGGTAACCTAAACTACGTTTACGCGAGCGTTACTTCTGTAGTAACTTATGATACGATAATTCCTCCGCGTAAACGAGAGATTTTATAGTAACTACGATGATATCGTATAAGTTGTTACAGAAGTAATACTCACGTAAACAACTACTATAATTTCTGTCACATGTTACTTAGTCACGTATAAAAGAGTCACGGAGCGGTTTCGCTTCGCGTGTACTTGACGCGACATGATATATATTATATATTATACAATAGGAATTACATGTAATATAAAACAATTACCTTGAATCGCGTACGCGACAAAGAGTCACGTATACTACGTTTACGCGAGCGTTACTTCTGTAGTAACTTACGATAATTCATCACTCGTTTACGCGGAGTAAATTATCGTAGTTATAAAGTTATATACAAATCCCGTTTACACGAAGAACAATCCCGTTCACGCGAACGAATTATCGTAATTTACTATATAGAAGTAACGCTCGCGTAAACGTAGTAACGGTCGGTCTCGCTCCACGCGTATTTGGTTGTCACTACCGTGTCTTTTTTTTTTTTTTTTTTGTGGTTGTATCTCTCGGATGAGAGATTAACGTGCCTTCAGCTCCGCCCCGGAGCTATATGACACAATGTTGCCTGACCTTCCTAATTATATTATTCTTCCTATCCTTTTTATATATTTGTATATACTCCTAAAAGTGATCCATTCCTTTTTTCTTAGTATTCTAGTCACGTCTATTTCCTCCGTAATGCCTCTACATCTAAGTTCTCTGTCTAATTTCTCTCTCTCCTCATCGTACCTGTTACATCTCCATATCACATGATCAATACTTTCACATTCACAGCCACACTCGCACCTGGCGTCCTCTATATAACCCTTTCTTGCTAGTGACTCATTGACATTGTAATGGTTGCTTCTCAGTCGGTTAATCAGTGTAATGAAGTATCTTTCTTCGTTCATCTTATGGAACCACGGTTTCTTCTTTTTCCTCTTGTAGAAATTTTTAAAATAATAAATCCCTTTATAACTGGCTTCTTTTACTAATGTGTCTTGTGTTTTGTTCCATATTTCCTTTTTGAACTCCTGCCGGAAGTCCATGAATGGAACTTCTATTTGTTTGTCTTCCTCTTCTTCTGTTGCCTCCTTCGCTAATTTGTCTGCTATCTCGTTTCCTGCTATTCCCACATGTGCCGGTATCCATATATAGATGATTCTTTTCTCCTTTGTATTGGTGAGTCTAAAATGTCTTTCTCTAATTTCACTTATGTATCTGTTTTTGTATACGTTTAGATGATTGTTGTTAATTGCTTGTAGTACTGCCTTTGAATCTGACAGGATTGCTATATCTCTAGGTCTATTTTCTGCTTCATATTCCATTAGTTCCAACGCTGCCTTTATTGCTATTGCTTCGGCCGTAAATGTTGAACAACTCTTGTCAATGCTGATGTTGTACGCTATTTCTTGATCTTCTAACACCACACTGGCTCCTAATGATTTTCCTTTTCTCCTCTTTGATCCGTCCGTATATATTACCGTGTGGTCTTCTTCTAAATTGTATTTATTTTTGATATCTTCCAGTAGTTGCTTATCTGTAGCTCCTTTTTTCTTCCGGTCGTATCCAATGGATAGATCCATATTTATCCGATTTGTGACTGTTTCATATTCCATATCAAATATCTCGAATTTTCTTCTTTGTCCCATCTTCTTTTTGCACCATTTTATTCTTCTCCATGCTTCTCCTATTATACTTCTCTGATGTAACGGTTGCCTATACCTTGCGTAATCTTCATTTTGTACCAGTTCTTCAATCCTTTTACATAGTTCTTCCTCTCCGTAGATACAGATTTTGCTCAGGAAATTCCTTGCTAACAATTCTGCTCTATCCCTTAATAATGTTACCTTTGCCTCTGCTATTATTACGTTATTTGGTGTACTATTTCGGTATCCTAGTGCTGTTCGTATCCCTAGGTATTGTGTCCTTTCCATTTTTAATTTTTGTGACTGTTCTTTCGGAAAATACACAAAATTTCCATAGTCCGTTATTGCTCTAATCAAGCTTTTATATAACATCAGAGCTGTATTGACTTCCATACCTTTCGATTTCTTGTTTAGATACACCATTAATGAATTAGCTTTGCTTACTTTCCCTTTCGTCTCTTGTACTTGTTTATGAAAATCTAACTTGCTATCTAACCATATACCAAGAAATTTAGCCTCTTTTTGTGCTTGTATTCTTGTATTGTTTATCTCTATATATGTGTTCTCACAGCCTCCATATTTGGAGAATTGCACTAGTACTGTTTTCTTTGGCTCCAAATTTAACCCTAGTTCTTCTAATTTCTTATTTATACTATTCACAGCCTTCTCCAGTCTAATCTTGTTTTCTCTTCTGTTATGACTAATTACATATGCCGCAATATCATCTGCAAATTGAACCGATTCATATTCTGTTTCTTCCTTATCCGTAATATCACATGTGTATAATGCATATAATATAGGGCTTAAGACTGCTCCCTGAGGTAATCCTTTGTACACTCTTCTATGTTCCGTTTCTTGGCCATTAATTATAAACTCTGTGTCTCTAAAATACAGCCATTTGCCTAAAAATCTCAGTATATTCTTGGGGCACTTGAGTTTCTTTAGTTTCTTCATAAGGATGCTATACACCACATTGTCGTAAGCCGACGTCACATCTAAGAAAGCTGCCAGGATATATTGGTAATTATATATGCCGTTTCGGATGTCTGTCGTCAATTTTACTAGGTTTTCTGCGCACGACCGACCTCTTCTGAATCCATTCTGATCCTTTGAAAATTTGTTTTCCCGTTCTGCCCACCAGACTAATCGTTCATTCACCATTCTTTCCATTACCTTCCCAACGCATGACGATAATGCTATTGGTCTGACCTTTTCCTTTCCTATCTTGTCGATGAACATTGTCTGATATTTTCTCCAGTCTTCCGGAAACCAGTTCGTGGTCCAAACCTCATTACATATTTTTAGTAATTCTTCCTTCATATCTTCTGTCATTTCTTTCAGCATTTTATATTCTATTCCATCTCTTCCTGGAGCTGTATTCTTCCTTATCATTTCTAGAGCCCTTCTTAGTTCTTCCTTGCTGAACTCATCTTCTACACTTTGTTTTCGGTATGCTTCTCCATCCATTCCCAGCATTTCTGTTTGTACACTTGGTGGAGCTAGCTTTTCAATTTCCTTTCTAATTTCTTCCTCTCTATTTTTATGTGTCCAGTTATTCCAGTTGATTTTCTTTTTGACGTTTTTGAAAATCCTCATTTTATTCCATACATACTTGGGGCTTGTAAATCTATTTATTGATTCACAGAATTTATCAAAGTTTTCTCTCTTCTTGCTATTAATGATTTTCCTGGCCTCTGCTTTCTTCCTGTTGTACTCTATCAACGAATGTTGATCTTTCTTCTTTTTATAGTTTTTTAACGCTTTTTGTCTATCTGCAATAGCTTGTTCACATTCTTCATCCCACCATTGAACTCTTCTTCTTGTATGATCCTCTTCCTTCTTTTTCTTGTCTCTTTCTTCCCTGTTGTTCATATTTTTTCTTCTTTCTTTTTTATTTTCCGTGATGTCTTCTATTGTCTTTTTGATTATTTCAATAAAAGTTTTGTACCTATCTTCCTTCTCGCTGCCGTTCTCTCCTAACTTTTTATTGTTATCTTCTTTGTTGTCGTCAATTATTCTTCTCATCGTCTCGGTGTACTCCTTCCATCTCGTTTTCTTCGTGGAGAGCTTGTTAGATTTTTTCGTATATATCTCTATGTCTGTTGTAACCCTTATTTCTACCGGGAAGTGATCTGAGTCCCATGGGTCCTTAAGTTGTTCGTATTCTATAGTATCACTTAGGTTTACTGTAACAAAGGCTAAATCCAGGTTGTTAGAATTCTGTCCTATTGTCCCTAATCTTGTAAGCGTGTCTGTGTTCATACATATGTATTCATGATTGTACATCAGTTCTTCTAGTTTTTCTCCTTGTTTATCTATGTTTTGGCAGTTCCATATTGTGTGATGTGCATTATAATCTCCCGCTATTATTGTTTCCATATTTTTGCTATCAAATTTTAATATATCCTTCCATGCTCTATCTGGCAAATTACCTGGTCTTCGGTATACCGCTACTATATTGATCTTCGTGGTTGTGTTAATGAGTCTGACACCTATTATATCAAAATCTTCGTTTATCTTTTGCCATCCGTTTATGATTTCAAATTCTATATTATCCCTGATGCAGATGGCTACTCCTCCGCTTTTTCCTCTACTTTCTTTGCAATATGTTCTGTATCCTGAAAAGTATATATTTTTTCTCTCACATTTTGTCTCTGTTAATATCATTATATCATAATCCTGGATTCTCTTAGCTATCTCATTCTTTTTTCCTTGATATCCTCTACAATTCCACAGTACTATTTTTAGTGTGAATGTTCCTGCTTAGTAATAGCCCTGTCGGGGCCCTGTGTTTCTCCATTCTTTTTTCATGTGATAAATATATTCTCTTTGTTTTCTTACATGTTCTTCTAAGTCCAGTTCTCTCTTCTTTTGTAATGCTTCCCTTCTAATTTCTTGAGTTGTTGTCTGATTCTTTATTCTTGTCTCTTTTTCAATCGGTTCTTCTGTTAATTCATGTAAGATTCTTCTTAGTTCCCAGTCCTTATCCGTGTACATTTTTAATCTTGCTATTAATCTGATTAATATGTCTCTTTCTATGTCTAAGCCCTCGGGTATTGTCTCTGGTATTTCTCTTTCCTTATGTTGCTCACTTGTTTCCATTGCCATTATCTCCGTCTCTTCCTCTGTTGATTCCTTATCCCATCTCTCTTCTACGCTGTCCCCCTCTCTTCTAGTTGCTAAACCTCTCTTCTCCTTTGATATTTCTTCTCTTCTGTTATCAAATTGTTTGTAGTATTCTCTATTTCTGTTTATTTCTTTATTTCCCTCGTTTGTTATTTTTGGTTTATTTGTTGTTCTTCTCCTGTCGTTGAATTCTCTATTTTCTTCGTATACCACTGTCTTCCTGACCGTTGGTGTTCTCTCTTCTTGTGTCCCTCTTCTTGGTGATGGTAATTTTGGCCACGTAGTTGGCTGGCTGTATCTATCATACTCTTCCGAAGATTCGTCTTCTCTTCCTGCCAGTATTTGTTCTGCTTCTCTTCGTGAGACGTTTTGGTATCCCATTATCACGTTAATATTTTTATTTTTTTCATACTCCTTACAGCCTCTAAATGTGGAGCGATGTTGTCCTCCACAGTTTCTGCATTTAGCTTCCTTTGAACATTCGCCGTGCCCTCGTTCTCCGCAGATGATGCATCTCTCCTCACTCTTGCAGACTGCTTTGACATGTCCGAATCTAAAACATTTGTAGCATTGTTTCACTGCCGCTATAAATGGTCTGACCTTGATTGATGTCCTTCTTCCATACAGGTCGAGGCTTCTTCGTACTGTGTCGCCCTTGAATGTGATTATTATGTTTTCCGTGTCCACATCTATATATTTTTTCTCCTCCTTATCCCATTTTTTCCGGTACATGCGTTGGAGCTTTTCCACGTCTTCCGTGTCGTCCATTGCCTCCCACAGCTCTATAATCGTACCATCACCCCAGTCCGTTATCACTCCTATATATTTTGACCCTCTCTGATCGATCTCTGCAGTCATTCCGATAGTGTCACTTAATTTGTTGATTGACTCTAAACAAATGTTAGCATCATTAGCATTCTTAAAACTACATAACGCCGTAGCATGCGACTGCATTATTATCTTATTCGGGTATATTTTGTTTCTATTAATAACCCTCCATACATTATAGCTATTCCTACCTTTTTTGGTTTGAGTTCTGTCGTTCTTCATTTTTAGTACGATCTTGTAATTATCGCACGTTCCCTCCTTGAATTTGGTCTGCTTCTGCCTCGTTATCGACGAGGCATCTATCTCGTCTATTCTTTCTAATAGTCCTCCGCGGTTCATATATTCCTCTCTCGTCTTTTTCACGGCACCTTGGCTGCTACTTGCCATATTTACTCTATTCTCGTCTTGACTTTCGTTGTTTACCTCTGCCGTTTGTAACGGTTGCGTACTTACTGTTTCTGGCTCTACCGTCATCTCCGTCGTTTCATTGGCTGAATCATATCGAGAATCTTCTGTGGATGTATCCTCTGATTTGTGGTCACCATCTTCCGTAGCTGGAATATTCTTCTCTGGTTGGTCGCTCACTTCCTTCTGTTCTGATTGGCTCATTGTTTCTGAATTGCCCAATACGGCGAACCTATTCGCTTGACTTATTTCAACATGCTTTTCCCGACCGGCGGTTTTGGCGCGTTTTTCCGCTGCCACCTGTTGCCATTCTCCCTCTTCCTTGTTGAATCCTTTGGTGTATTCAACGTCCTCGCTCTCCATATCTGCTGCCGTTCTTTTACCTCCGGTCACTTCCCCCATACTATTTTTCCCCGCACTCTCACTTGCGATTCTTTGATCGTCCTCTTTCGCGATCTGGTTAGTGAGCATGTTTCCCCCTCTAAGAGGGGGAATCGTCGCTTTCCCTCCCGATTTTCCTATATCTAAAGAGTCTTAAGCTCCCCGGCTACACCTAAACCCCTCACAACACTCCTGAAACCTCGCTAAAAACTAATCGGTACTTCGACGATCCCTAGCTAGGTTAAAACACGTGTGAACGCTACGGCGGCCATCACGCAACTCCCACTACCGTGTCTCTTGATGATAGGTTAAGACTGACTGTGACAGCGCGCTGAACGCACTGTCTGCACTGCACGCAGCACACACGTATATTATACACTACACACGGCGACGTTCACGATCGTCACTATTTCTGTCTAGGTTATTATTTATTAACTAACTGACAGCGTGCTGAACCGGCTAACTGCACTAACTGCACTGAGCGCAGTACGCAGTACGCACACGTAATAATAACATACCGATTTCGAAACTGGCGATACCAGCACTGCCAGTGTCGAAAAAGTGAAAGTGACATTTCTCTGAGTCCTCTGATTGGTTGTTGAGAAAGACGGCGTCAGTAGGAGGAGTATCTTAAAAAATTTTCACATATTCGACTTTACGTCGCAATATCTCCGCTCGTAGGGCACGTAGCGGAAAATTTTATAAGAGATACCCCCCCAATTTGAACCCCAAGCTATCGATCAAGCCTACTTAGAACTTGATCCGTTCACTCGTTACATGAGATCTCAACATCTCGAGTACTCGCAACCCGTCGCGTCGCGTAAAGAGACACGGTCGGTCTCGCTTTCCTGTGATGATGACGCTTTTGATGAATTTTTCTGACTTGACGCGAGACACTACCGTGTCTCTTGATATATTACTTTAATTAATTTGGTATCAAACAATGGAAGATTTCCCCGCTCCCCCCAAGCCGAATAATGTCGAATGGTATCATCTGTCATTACTTCCTTCATGCAATATTTTATTGCATCATGTAAAGTAAACCCGCCAATATAATGTAGATACTGGACCTGTAATAGAACAATATGAATTTTAATTTTACATAGTAATTTCATATATTTATTCAATTACTATTCATAGTCGAGTTCTACTACTTATCAAAGTTTTTGAAAAACTTACGGCACTTTCGTACTCTTCCTGCGAAATATTATTAAAATCTGTTACTTGTTGCACTGATTGTAGCGGAAATGAAGGTGGCTTTGGAGGCATGATATTTATCCGTTTATGTAACAATTTGTCTAACTTAGTGTTTATACTTCTAAAAAAAAAAAAAAAAAAAAACATTATTTTATATGTACAACATTATTATGCGTATCGCCGCATGAAAAAGTAAAAAATGCATGTAACCTTGTTTTTCCATAACATCTTGCAAAACGACTGGTCCACTGTACAAAACAAATTGACGACCTTCAGTTGCCTTATAATCTTTATAATCGGCCAATGATCTTGGCTTTCTCGCAAATTCTCGCGGACAATACCGTTCAATACGTTGAAGTCGATTTGAAATTATATCTTGGTTTCGACCAGATAATTTCATTTTTTTTCCATACTTTCCAGTAATCTATGCAGTCAATAATTTTTTGACGGCACCTATACAAATCGAGTGCATATACTCAAAGGGCACTTGCGAAACTAGACCCATTGGTAAACGAGATAGTGGAGTCGACCTCTTGTGATGATCTTCATCGTCTACCTTAATGTATTCATCATCTGTTCGCAAAAGCGATGATTTATGCCCATGAAAACCATTTGATTCTCGCATCGAGTACCAGTAACTCAACATTTAGAACATGGATTACTGGAAGTATGTCCAAAATGATTCAGTGCCCAAGAACGTGCAGGTGCATCTGCAATAAAGGCTCGTAATTCCACAGGTATTTTTTTTTTTAGAAATAAAATACCACCACTGTCAATAACTGTCAGAACATCATCAATAAATTGATTTAAAAAAATATTAATGTTTAGTGGTTTCTTTGGCCCTTTATAGATGCCTACAACTTCAGGTTTGGAATTAGCAATGTTAGCTATAGAACATTGAATCGGTCAAATTTGCATATTACCCGACTTATTTAATCTGGCACCATCAGTACTCCAATCTACTTTTATTACATCTGGAATTAAGTTCGGTGATGTTCTTTGCAAAATTCTGATAAGAGCTTTAGCAAATCCTATGTGCAAATATTCTCCAGGTTCAACTATAGAAATAATAGAGCCTTTGCGTGGTGTTCAATAATGTTCGTGAATCTTTCGGAAGATACGAGAAACACGGTAAGGATCGTAATGTCTCTAAAATTATATTTCCCTGAGTATGTGTAAGATTACCTCGTACGAAAGCTGTCGCAAGAGATTCACAAAAAGTATTCACGCCTGCATCTGAATCGCAATCATCTTCATTAGATTGAAATGTTGCAGGTGAAATGTTCCTTTCAAGGTAGAGGGAACTACAACTCCCGACATTCATTGAGCCGACAGAAGAAATTTCACTATGTTCGCTGACATGAGATATTTGATCAAACGAACAATAGTATTCAGACACTGGGACTACACTAACATGAAAGTTATTCGCATCTATCACTGAGTTATCCAGTCGTATGTTGCGATCCTTTTGATTGTTCTGCCGCAATAAATTTAATCTCCGTAAACGTTGACGCGGTAATAACTTAAAAATCGGTTTTCGGTCACGTGAGGTTTTGAAGTTTCGTTTTTTAAAGAGACTCATTTCACTGCAATGTCGAAAAACACTTAGGAGATAATAAATTTGTAGACTTTGTATATATATATATATATATATATATATATATATATATATATACTATTATATAAAGAGACAGAGTTTGTCGGTTTGATTGTTTGTCCTCGATGATTTCGGAAACCATTCGGCCGAATTTTAATGAATTATATATGAAATAGGGGTAGAATTTTCCGGGGAATGTCATGATGTGTATAGTTTTTCGTTATCGATTTTCTGGAAACCGATTTTTTTAATTTTTTGAATTATTTGATCGAATATTAATGATATTTGACTGAATATTTAATGAATTATATATGAAATAGGGGTAGAATTTTCCGGGGAATGTCATGATGTGTATAGTTTTTCGTTATCGATTTTCTGGAAACTGATTTTTTAAATTTTTTGAATTATTTGATCGAATATTAATGATATTTGATCGAATATTAATGAAATAGAGGGTGGGGGCCGGGGGAGGTTTTTAGCCGGTGCAAGCCCGGCATAACCCTAGGGATCGGCCCTAGGGTATGCATTAGGCATTTTCCTCCTCCAACGAAAAAAAAAAAAAAAAAAAAAAAGACGCAAAGCGCGGGCAGAAATCTCTACTATTATATAAAGGGGAAAAGTTTGTACCGTTATTCGGGGTAATCTTAGAAACTATTGGACCGAATTTTTACCTATTTTTACCCTATTTCATATATAATTGATTAAGATTCGGTCGAATAGTTCAAGAGCGTATAAACATTTACTAACAACTGACTTGACATATACTGATTGAAATCATTAACTTATCTATATAGAATGTGAGAAGCCGATTAACTTGAAACTTGATGACATTTATGAGTGTATGTTTGGCTCGAATTTCTGAGCGGAACATATACTCATAAATGTCGCCAAGTTTCAAGGACCCTAAATATAGAGGTCGATGTTGAATTTTAATAATGCGAAAATATATGACGAATGCGTCGCGTAGTGTCTGTATCATTTATTTGTGTTATGTTATGAAGTTGCTGCTTTCACATATTATATGTCAAAACTGATAAATTAGTCACTTCAATTCATGACTGTCGCGAACAACCACCTTTGACGTTATTAAATTTTACAGTCAACACTACTTTCGTATACCGATTTCTAAGAAATCAATGTGCAAATTTCTATATGCACATTTAACCCTTTAAGGGTCTGTGTTTGTTAAAGCGGAGAATAGAAAGCACTACATTCTAATCTCGGGCGAAGCCGAGACGAGGCATGCTAGTATATATATATATATATATATATATATATATATATATATATATATATATATATATATATATATTGTGACGTGACAAGTCGCGTCCACTTTCCGGACGGGCTCGGCCGAGGGGAATTTGGGGATGCTCCCTCGCGCGGAGCGGGGGAAGGGTCCTAGCATTAAATTAATCTTAGTATCTAAGTTCGTGGGAAAGATTGCCAGGGATGACCGAAGCGCATTTGTAACGGCCGTGAGCCGCAACGAGGGAAATTAAGAGGACTGGGAGACGGCTGGGAAACTTGGCTGTAGGTCGGGCCGCGTTCGCGCCTCCCCGTTCGCCACGGCGGGCGCCCATGGAGGATCGACACCGCGCTCGGCACCAACGGCCAGGGACAACCGCATACGCCCGGGGGACGCCCTGAGCTGTTCGAAGAGCCAGGGCGAACGAAACGGCACGAAGAAGGTACCGTCCTCGTGACCGTCGCCCCCACGGGTTGCCGGCGACGTGGCCATGGCCCGGCCAGCCAGGCACACGTTACGCCGAGCTACGAGTCGCGGCCAGGACAGCCGGACTCGTTCAAAAAGGCCGCGCCGAGGTGGAGGCGCGAGCAACAGCGTCGCAGCGGTGGAGGCGCCGTGGAGGAACGCCAGCGCGAACAGTCAGAGACGGCGCTCGGATTGGAGAGCGCGCGCGGAACGCACCGAGTGCGCAGGCGCGGGGAGCCGACGCGAGCCCGACCCGCCATTACCCCGGCACTGTCGTGCCAGCCGTGACGAGAGACGCATCTCCAGCCTTGAGGTGGACCTCCCGGACGCATCGAGCAGCGATTCCTTGTAAGGTCACCACCCTGGCGTCTTCGCGGTAAAACGGACGTTCTGCTCGAGGCGCCGGCCCCGCAGTGTGTATAGAGTACCTGTCGTGTAGTTACCGTCGCGAGAGAGTAAAGAGGGAGGATTGTATCGGAATCCTCGCCGGGGCCTCGCCGACAGCAGAACTCCAAGTAGATAGAGACCGTAGGGGACTCTCCCCGGGAATTCCGCCGCGGCCGACAGTCACCCGAGTAGGTAAACAAGGCCGGTTCTAACCCAGGAGCTCCGAGGGGGGGTGAGGGGCGAGGGGGGGCCCCGCCCGGGGGGGGTGAGGGGGGGAGGTGTCCGCGGGGAGGGGGAGGGGGGTACCGCGTTTCCGGTCGCGCCGCGGGGAGGGTGAGGGGGGAGGGGGGGTACCGCGTTTCCGGTCGCGCCGCGGGGTGAGGGGGGTACCGCGTTTCCGGTCGCGCCGCGGGGTGAGGAGGGTACCGCGTTTCCGGTCGCGCCGCGGGGTGAGGGGGAAGGGGGGTACCGCGTTTCCGGTCGCGTTGCAGGGTGAGGGGGGTACCGCGTTTCCGGTCGCGCCGCGGGATGAGGGGGGTACCGCGTTTCCGGTCGCGCCGCGGGGTGAGGGGGGTACCGCGTTTCCGGTCGCGCCGCAGGGTGAGGGGGCCGCCTTCTCGAGTGCCGCGGGGGAGGGGTCCGCGGGGTGAGAGGGCCGCGTGCAACGGCCGCGTCGGTCCGCGTGACGTCACACGGCGCGCTCCCGCTCGCGTTACCTCTCCCCCGATATCTCTTCACCGTTCGCGCGGTCCCTCTCGCTCCCACCCATTAGATTATTTTTAAATATTATTTTAAGTGATTTATTTATTGGAAATAAGAGGAAGAATATTTAATAATTAGCTATGAGACAGAGTCATTTATATGAGAAAACGTTTAATGATTGCGCGACGAGTGCGGCACGCGCATTCTTATCGAGAGTTACCGCTCTGTAATTCTAAACCGCTGACGGTGGACAAGGAAACGGTAGACAGATGGAAAGATAATTTTAGATACAGTGATATGTATTTTAATATACATTTATTTCTCATGTAGCGCATTATACACAATAGTATCTAAAGCGTAGGTCAACAGTTCACAATCTATTAGCGAATTTTTATCGTAAAAATCACGCAAGATTGTAACCGCGTTACATTTATCGGTGATACAATTTTGACGTAAAATTGTTACATATTGTTTAAATTTTTCACTTACGCCATGAACATTTTGGCATAGTTGAAAATACACATTCTCGACGCAATGTTCCAGTTCGAACAAGAAGAGTACGGTTGACGGTTTCATGTACAAGCTGGTGTCGCACGATGTCAATTTTACAATATCTGCGTCACGTATTTTAACGAGTTCCAGATCTCGAAACGCTAGCGATGATGGCTTAGGTGACTGCACGAGTCGCTGAATATCTGCACGTCTCTCGATGAACGTCACCCACGTTGCGTGATGCAGAATTATCCGATTGCCACGGTTATCGCCAATAAGTATATCCACAGAGGACATAGGTCCCGCGTTGATTGCAACATCCAAAAATTTATACGCTGTCGATGTCAAGGCAAATCTCCTTCCCAAAATACGAGGCGTGTAACGCGGTTTAGCAAAACTGAAAAAATACAATTATGTTTATAAAAGTTTTTTTTGCACAAGTACATGCGAAAATTAGCGGTACTTACTCATTGTGCTGTTTCTCACACGTTTCATCTTGAATCGGAACGTAGTTCGCACAGTAAGTGTTCATCGTAACTGGAGGCTGTTTGCGACGTACTCAGTAGGTATACTATAGGGGTTTCAACTTCATCCGAGAGGATGCCGGGGGCCGGGCGGGAAGTAAGGCGCCGTAGTGGGGTCGCGGTGGGTGAGAGGACGGCGGGGCGGGGCGGGGTGCAACGCGGTGGGTGAGAGGACGGCGGGGCGGGGCGGGGTGCAAGCTGTCGTAAGCGGTGGGTGAGAGGACGGCGGGGCGGGGCGGGGTGGTTCGACGTAATCGACCCACGAAAATCGATCGATCGTCGTCGTCGTCGATCTTTCGCTCGCCTCGTCGCAAAATTTAAGTCGCGCGAAGCGAAAGCGCGCGCATTATTTTTTTCCTTCCTCGTCGCAATAATCGATCGTTCGTCTTGCGGACGAAAACAATTTCAATGTCCGCCAGTGGATATTTTATTCCGCAAAGCATCGTCTCTTTCGCGTTGCAGTTATGCGACGCTGTTATCTGCCGCCCTATCGACCCCTGCACATCCGCCGTCGTTGATTTCGTGATCCGATCTTGGTAGTCGCGCGTGATGACATTATAACGCTGTTTGTTGTTTTCAAACTGTCGCCCTTTTGACTCCGTGCGACGCGGGCGCGAGATCAGTTTGTAAAAATGTAAGCGCAAATTGATATCGCGACGCGGGTCAGAGATCGATTGTATACGATCGGAAATAGATATCGCGATGCGAGTCAGTTGATTCTGCAATGTGCGTGGTGGAAAGTAACAATCTTATCGTATTCATTTGCAATACTGTCTCAACGCGACGATGGATCAGGTCTCCTTCGATCTCGAAATTCCCTCCGACGATTCTTTATCATCTGACGATCTACGTTGCAGCGAGTCGTTGTCGTCGTCCGACACGGACAGCGTTGAATTGGTCGAAGTCATCACGATTAAGGAGAAGAAACGATGGAATCTGGCCACGTATAGTTTGAGAAGAGAGATCGGTTTTCGATCTCCGCGTGAGGAAATGTGGATGAAGACTGTAGTGGCTCACACCGTCAGAGCGAATTCTTACCTGCGTGGACTTCCAAGGAAGTTTTCGAAGGGGAATCGGAGAGAAAATTCTGTCGAGAAAATTCATCAAAGAGTTAAATTCGATTTACCTGTGGACAGCGAAGGTTGGACGATGTGGCTCACCACTTGTCCTTACCCGTCGAAGCATTCTTGAGTTGTCGTAAAATAAAAAAATGCAGGAGGAGGATCGCGATCTCATCGAACTCGCAACGGGCGTCGACTCGTTGGACGCGTATCGCGATTGGGAACGACGGTGCGACGAGAGTCTCGCGTCTCTGCGGGAGAGATGTCGAGAAAAACCTCGGACGACGCACACCGGAACGTTGAACTCTCTTGTCGCTCGAGTGGCGCGATTGGAAGAAGCGAGAAACGCTCTGCGTCAACGTTTCGTGCAGGTAGGTGCCGGTCCGAGCAGAGGATTTTTGTGGACGGAGATCGAGACGGCTTTCAACAGTCGCGTACTGACCGGTGCGGTGATAAATTCGAATCACGTTGATCCTCGACTATTTCTCGAGAACGCGAGGGACACTGTGCTCGAACAAGTGCGCGTCAATCACGAGATACACCCGTGTTTGAAGGTTAACACAATTTTCAACGGTGAGTTCGTCGCGGGAGCTCAAACTGCCGTCAAAAGCGTCGCCACGAGAAATCGTCAGCTCTTTCCCACGTCCGATTTGCGAGAGTGGTACGACAGATACGTGATCGACGGCACTCTGACGGTTCTGGAGGAGTTTCAGGAACGCGACAGTGGCTGGGCATTGTCGCGTATATTGAACTTGATGGTGAACGTGAACAAGTGTAATCCCTTGCACGCTGGATGTTTGGTGGAAATACCGCGATGGATAAAGCTGAAGAGAGCGGTGATCAACGTGCGTTCGACGGACAACGCGTGTTTCGCGTGGGCGGTAATCTCCGCTCTGTATCCCGTTCAAAGAAACACGGACAGGTGTAGTTCGTATCCTCACTATTCGACGCAATTGAATCTCGATGGAATCGAGTTTCCTATGACTCTGAAGCAAATTTCAAGATTCGAACGACTCAACAACGTGTCCGTCAACGTTTTTACTACTTGGCGGACGGAACGGAACGAGATCGTCCCTTTGCGGTTAACCGACGATAAGAAGGACAGTCACGTCAATCTGTTGTATCTGCAAGATTCGCGAAACACCTCGAACGTCGGTCATTTCGCGTTGATAAGGAATCTATCCCGATTAGTGGGGTCTCAGTTAAACAGGAGCAAGAACATGAAGTACATATGCGATCGGTAGGTATAAAAAAAAGGAGTTCCCCGAATCAGATGTTTGCGGACTAAAAATCATGCATATTTTTTTTTCAGATGCCTACACTACTTTTGCTCGAGCGAGAAATTGTCCGTTCACAGCGTCGACTGTGGAAAGATGAACGACTGCGCTATCGTTCTTCCGAACGACGACGACAAGTGGCTCTTTTTTCGCGATCACAGTAGGAAGACTCGACTTCCCTTCGTGGTGTACGCCGATCTAGAATGCTTGTTGGAGAGAGAAGAGATATGCGGTAATAATGTCCAGAGATACGCCTATCAGCATCACAGAGCGTTCAGCGTGGGATACTACTTGTGCAGCGCGTACAGTGATGAGATTGCGCCAACGTACAGATTTCATCGCGGCGAGGACTGTGTGTCGTGGTTCGTCAACGAGCTAAACGTTATCGCGCATCGTGCGAAGGAGATACTCATGACGAACGTGACCATGGCGGAGCTCACGCTGGACGAGACACGAAATTTTTGGATCGCGACGAACTGTCACATATGCGAGAGACCGTTCGAATCGGAAGGTCAACGCGTGCGCGATCACTGTCACTTGACCGGACGTTATAGAGGTCCCGCGCATCCGCGTTGCAATCTAAATTATAGAGACTCGTACGTTATTCCTGTGTTCTTTCACAATTTGTCCGGTTACGATGCCCACTTTATTATTAAGGATATAGCTAACAGCTTCGAGGGTAGCGTCGATTTATTACCGCTCACCAAAGAGACGTACATATCGTTCACGAAGAATGTGAGGGCGGGCGTTAACTGGGGAAACTGTACGAAGTTGCGATTCGTGGATTCGTTCAAATTTCTCAGCACCAGTCTCGAGAAATTGGCGTCGTATCTCGATAGGAACAAGCTGAGGATCATGTGTTCAGAATTTTCAGAACTGAGCGAAAGCGATTTCAATCTGCTCACGCGTAAAGGCGTATTTCCGTACGAGTACGTCGACGGCTTCGATAAGTTGCTGGTGACGAAATTACCACCGCGCGAGGCTTTTTATAGTTCGTTGATCGGCGAGACCGCGACCGAGAGCGATTACGAGCACGCGCGGAATGTCTGGCGTTGTTTTCGCGTGGAAAATCTCGGCGAGTACAGCGATCTTTATCTTAAAACGGACGTGCTTCTCCTGGCGGATATTTTTGAAAATTTTCGCGATTCCTGTATCGACACTTACGGACTGGATCCCGCGCATTACTACACCCTACCGGGCTACACGTGGGACACGATGTTGAAGTACACGGGGGTGCGATTCGAATTGCTCACCGATATCGACATGGTAATGTTCGTGGAGCGCGGTATACGCGGCGGTCTGAGTCAATGCTCCAACAGGTACGCGCGAGCCAACAACAAATACATGCGATCACGCGACTCTTCGCAACCGTCGACGTATCTCATGTATTTTGACGTTAACAACTTGTACGGTTGGGCGATGTGCGAGCCATTGCCGTACGCGAAGTTTCAATGGGTCGATGACGCGGAGAGTCTCAACGTAATGTCCGTGACATTGGACTCAGCTATCGGTTACATTTTAGAGGTCGACCTTGCATATCCGCATGAACTCCACGACGCTCACGCTGACCTTCCGTTTTGTCCAACGCACGATAAGCCTCCTGGAAAACGGTGCGATAAACTCCTCGCCACTCTGCGCGACAAGTCGCGCTACGTGCTGCATTACCGTAATCTGCAGCAATGCGTGCGATACGGAATGCGCGTCACGAGGATTCATCGCGCTCTGCGATTCGCGCAATCTCCGTGGCTTCGCGGATACATAGAGCTAAATACGGGACTCAGAACACGCGCTAACAACGATTTCGAAAGAGAAATGTATAAATTAATGGACAACGCGGTCTTCGGAAAGACAATGGAAAACGTGCGAGATCACGTCGACGTGCGTCTCGTGACGCGTTGGGATGGGAGATACGGCGCGGAGGCGATGATCGCGAAACCGAATTTTCACAGTCGAAGCGTTTTCGCGGAGGATTTGATGGCCGTTGAGTTGCGCAAGCTCATGGTGAAGTTGAACAAACCCATCTACGTCGGTATGTGCATTCTCGAGATATCAAAGACGCGCGTCTACGATTTTCATTACGACTACAGGGTGCCGCTGTATCGCGAAAGATGTAAGATAATGTACACGGACACCGACAGTCTCATATATTTTCTCGAATGCGACGACGCGTACGAGGATATGAAGCGCGATATCGCGAGATTCGACACGAGCGGCTACCCCGAGAACAACGCGTACCGCATGCCGCGCGTCAACAAAAAGATACCCGGTTTGATGAAGGATGAGAACGATGGCGCGGTCATGACGGAATTCATTGGACTGAGGTCGAAGATGTACG
Organism: Temnothorax rugatulus; assembly: GCA_035220575.1. NCBI lineage: Eukaryota > Metazoa > Arthropoda > Insecta > Hymenoptera > Formicidae > Temnothorax > Temnothorax rugatulus. Next base: position 50,627 of record JASTWL010000711.1, on the reverse strand, counting down.
CCTTGAAGGTCGAGGGAAAGAGCGACACGAAGAAAATAAAGGGCATCAAGAGAAATGTGGTCGCTAGAACGATAACGTTCGACGACTACATGTGTTGTCTGAACGACGCGATAGAGCAGTCTAGGCGTCAGTCGTGTATTCGATCGACGTTGCACGATGTGCACACCGTGTCTGAGTTGAAACTCGCTCTCAGTCCGTACGACGACAAGCGATACGTCGTCTCCGACTCGTACGACACTCTGCCGTGGGGGCATTACAAGATACCGTCGTGAAAAGGAACTTTTTTTTAGTACACAATGCGTTTTATGGGTTAGATTTATACGCGCGATCGCGGGAAGGCAGGAATGTTTAAACTGTTAGTCCCACAAACGTTGTATATATCGTAGGGAGCTAAAGTTTACATTAAGGAAAAACAAAATAATGTAGGAAAAAAAAATATATATTAATTTTTTCGTTAACTGTAACATAACTGTTTCATTTATTTATCCATTAGTGACGTTACAGAGTGTTGAGACGCGCGTGACGTTCCGCCCACCAATCGTACAGCTTGCACACGTTCTCCATGGCGCAGTTCTTCGCGTGGCGTCCACAAAGGTAAGATCGGATCGCAACGAGGGTCTCCAGTCGACCGATGTCCTCGTATTCGACGTCCATTGACTCAATTTTAACGTTGAATTCACCGACGGCGTCGCCGAGAATGTCCTCCAGCCATCTTTTCTTTTCAGCGCCCTTCACGTAGACGAGCTTGAGCGTCTCGCAGTTCAGCCCCTCGCACACGGTGCGTTGGATGATCGTTTTCGCCCGAACGTAATTGACTTCTCCATCGTTCCATTTCAAACCATGATGATTCGCCGTCAACCAGCATGCCCGAGATTTTTCCGCTCTCGTCAGGAGATCCCACGCCAATGGCGCGCGAAATATATGGTGAATGAGTTCCTTTCCGTTTCTGAGCACGGCCACTTCTTTAACTGCGAACTTTTCCCGGATAACGAATCCCTGCAGATCCACGAATATCGGTACGTCGCGCTCGGCGGACATCGTCTCTCTACGGACACTGGACAGTCGCTATCCCCCACTCTGTTTGAATTTTTTTTCGCTTGTTGCGATTACGTTCTTCTTTCCTTTACACGATTTTACGGACTATGTTGGTCAGCGGATTGTACTCGACCACGCGATCGTGAATGATTAGACAGTAGGCCGTAGTATTGGAATCTATATTGCGTTTGCAATCGAACTCTATGCGAATGTCCACGGTGGCGCTTTTGACAGATTCGTTCTGACGAGAACAGTCGATCACCACGAACGGACCCCATTTGTCGAATTCTTCCATCGTTAGGAGCGCGTTCTCGCGCTCGCGTCCGTAATACGACTTTTGAAATTTCACGTACATGTCGTACAGTATGGCCGTTCTATGTTTCTCAAAATCCAAGTTCATATCGTCGTAGGGATAAAAATCTGAATTTAGGTACAGTTTTACGTTGGTGAGATTACCGTTATCGAACTCGGAGGCGTGTTTCAATAAGTTGTTAGATTTCCCGGTTTGCAGCGCGAAAATGACGTATCGCGGTTTCTCAAGCTGCGTCGCTGCTTTCACGGCCCACGAATGCTTGTTCGTGGTCTGCAGTAACGGGTACTCGTACAGCTCCCACGAATGGAAGCTCATACTTAGATATCGTCCGCTCTCCAATGTTTGTAAAAGGGACAATTTATTGACGTCGTTCAGCACCACGTGCGGCATTCGCCACTGCACTTTCAACAGAGTAATCCCAGGATTCTTGTAGCGTTCCGGTTTCGTGATGATGCAATTGGCGTCGTTTCGGGAACGTCTCAGAATGAGTTCGTGTCGCGCGTTTATCACCACGCGTTTGTAATCCTCGCAAAAACCTAGTAGTTGTTCGAGGGATACGCAGAAATTGAAATCGCCGATTTTGAATCTTCAACGAGGTACCCCGTTATCCTCGATCAAAATCCATCCCACATTTTGCAGCTTCTTGCTCTTCTCGGCGGACAGCGACACGAAATTCTTGATCGAGCTCGTTATTCCGACGTTTCTGTTCCTGTCGATCTCCACGCCGTTGAGTTCGTATCGAATCTCGTCGAACATAAATCCCACGCAATTGTTGTCCATCGTCGTATCCGAATTCGTTTCCAGAACGCCATCGTCGGAGAGTACTCCCTCGATGTACAGAAAACTTTCGCTGGGTAAAGTGTACAGATCCTGCTGCTGTATCGGTATTCGTATTTCGTCGTTATGTCTGAACGTGCTATTGGCATATGGATTGTAAGTGTGAGTCTCGATTTTGATGATGCGATCGTCGAAGATCGGTTCACCTCCGATACTCAGGATGTCGACCATGATCGTTCCTCACGACGAATCCCAGAGATCGCAGAAAAGCGACGTTCGCGACGCTTAGTCCGTTTTTTCTCTTCTCTCTTTGTTTTTTCGTCGGAGCGTCGAATGATGACGGTCGCGGTGCAACGGTGGATGTGGTTCTCGCGAACGAATCGTTCAAAACGAGCATCTTTCACGCACGCACGCACATATCCGTTCCTGATTTTTTTTCTTTTATCTTCTGCGTCGCACGTGTAGTCGAACCGTTATCTCTTCCCCGCGAAAGTCGATCAATCGTCCGATTTGATCCACGACGCGCAACGTTAAATCGGTTATGCTCCGCGCGATGACCGGAAGGTAAATGATCTGCGTCGGAGTCTCCGACAGTTTATATCCCGGAGGAACGTTCGGCGCGAATTCGTGTATCGTGTGCGCCGACTTGCCGTTGCTATAGGCTCCCGCGGTGACGTTGCATTCCACGCGAATGATGTTCACGCGCATAATATTTACCGGTTCGTCGGACGCGTACCATTTGTTCGGCTCTAGTATGCGACGTGTTGAGAAACCTAACAAAGAACCAACGTTGTTCGGTTTGGTGAAGTCAACTCTATAGGCGCACTTGATCTCACTTCTCATGGTGTTCTCGTTAGCGCGCAGAATTATGGAGCGTTCGCTTTTCTCGTGGTCGTCATTGTTATCGTCCACGTATATGTAATCGTCTTTCTTCTTCTTCTCGCTCATACCGTTCGAAGAAATCGCACGTTTCTTGCGGAGGATACCCGTTCTTAGGTATCTACCTATAGCGTCCAGTTCGTACGATCCTTCGGGAATAGCGATCACGTCGTCGATGTCAAAGTAAAATCTATTGTTCGTGGAGTCAATGTTCGGTATCGTGTTGTACGTCTCAAAATTCGCGAGACCTATTTCGTATTCGCCGTCGCTCAGATCCAGAGCGGGAAAATGGTTGGCCGAGAGGACGCTGCTTCTTCCTGTTAGCGAGAGAGTCAGCGACATAGCGAAATTGTTTCTCCCTTTCTCTCTGTCAGAGACGTTTCCAGTCGATTTCTCGGAGGAACCGCAGACACAATTGACCGCAGATGCTCTGATCAAACGTCTGATACGAACGACGGTTGTACACGATATTCGCGTCACTCCCGAGATATCGCTCGAGTTCCCTCGGGGGTCGAAGATTTCCAAAACTGTCAAAGTAGATCGCGTTGTTTCCCCTTTTCGCATAGGCGACCCAGAGCGTACCCGAGCCTTCCGCGTTGTCGAGATTCACGATTCCGCACTCATCGCGACGCACCTTCGTCGGTAACGCGTTGCGCATGAACACGCCCCTAAAGAAAGGTATGCGCGAAAGGCGCGCGGACCGATTCAATTGTTCATTCGTCGTGACGCCCAACGGCGACAAATCGAGCGTCATCGTCGTCGTAGTAGTAGTAGTCAGCGTCTTTTTCGGTAATTTTTTTTTTTTACCCGTTCTCGTCTTTCTGCTCGTCACGCCGCTACCGCGTTTGTACGGCGCGAGATACAGTCCGCGACCCTCTAATGCGCGATTGTGACGTTGCAGTTCCTCGAGCTGACGTCGAGCGGCCTTGCTGTCGTTCACCGCCTTGGCCACGCCAGCAGCTCCACCGATCAGGGATCCGAGCGCTCCCAATATCGGTAGAAAAGGTAGAATGCCTCCGCGTTTCGCCACCGGGAGAATTTTCTTCCTCGTTACCGCTCTCCTCTTCCTCTTTCTCATGCCCATGCCCAATTTCGTTTTTGCTTTCATAGCAGCCCATACAGCGGTCGCGGCGGCTCTCTCGCCAAGGGTTGTGCCGCTTGCCGTGATACGCTCGCGCGCCTTTTCAGCTAGCGCCCGATCGGCAACGTGTCGATCGGCGAGGTCGCCGCTTCGCGAGTAAGCGATATCGTGCTCGCGACACGCCTCGTCCAACGGATTGATACCTCGATCACCGCGCGCTAGTCGCTTGGCGAGACGAGTACCCGGTCCACAGAATTGATAACCGGGAATGTGTAATTCGATGGGAAGCGCGTTTATCGCTCTGCCGAGGAGGCCGCTTCGCGCCGCTGCGCGCGACATGCGCCGCAATCCCTTATGAGCGATGGCGGACCGTCTATGTGCGTTCTATGCCACGGACGATTGTAATGTTCCAAACACGGACGACAGTCCCGTACGTCGGGATCCGTCCTCAGATGAACGGGCAATTTGTCCCACAGTCGATCGACGTAGTCGGAAAAGTCGCGGAGCAGAAGTGTCTTCGACACGAAATGTAGTTGCTTGGCGGACAGATCGAGAATATCGCGCTTATCCGCCAGGAGGAGAAACATCGCGGTCACTGGGGACGTAAACCGCTCGAACGTACGTATAAATAGGGCTAGTGTGCGCGCACGCGCGTAACAATGCGATTCGTGAGACAACCGTCGGCGATAGGAGTGTCGAATCTCGATTGCAAGACGCGACTGACGTCGGGTTTAACGTCAAAAGAAACGCGTCGACACGGTCCTCTTTTACCGATCGCGATACGTTGCATCATCTGCGGCCCTTCCAACTGCGGTAAGACAAACGTGTTGATAAGCCTACTGGAAAGTCAGCACGGTCTGCGTTTCGAGAACGTATACGTGTACTCGAAATCTCTGCATCAGCCAAAGTATCGTTACCTCGAAAGACTGTTCGAATCGATGGACGAGATTGGTTATCGCGCGTTCTCCAATAATCGCGACGTCGTGCCGCCGAGCGAGGCGCTCCCCGATTCGATATTCGTGTTCGACGATGTGGCCTGCGACAAACAGGACGCAATCAGGGAATACTTCGCCATGGGTCGACATTCGAATATCGATTGTTTCTATCTCTGTCAAACGTACGCTAAGATACCTAAACATCTGATACGCGACAACGCGAATCTGCTGATTCTGTTTAGGCAAGACGGGACTAATCTGAGACACGTGTACGACGATCACGTGAGCCCCGATATGCAGTACGAAGATTTCTGCGCGTTGTGTCGCGAGTGTTGGCGGCGCAGGTACGGTTTCGTGGTGATAGACAAGGACAGCGCGCTACAAAACGGCAGATACAGACGGGGATTCAACGACTTCGCCGTACTGTAGAGCGATCAGTAGCTGTCGAACGTTCCGAGAGCGATGAGCGACGCGAGGGACACCGCCGAACGAGAGAGGACTGCGCGACAGATCGCTAAAACGCGCGCGTCGATACGCAGAAAATACAGAGCGTTGAAAACTGGCAGTATGGAAAACGAGATCGCTCTCGAGAGACGATTCAAACCGATCGTCGACCCGTTGAAACAAATCGTCGAACACGTCGAAAGAGGCGAATCCAAGAACGACAATGCGACGACGACGAAAGGAATCGTTAAAAGGAAACGCGAGGATAGCGAAGGTGACGACGACGACGACGACGACGACGGAAAATTCACGCGACGGATGATATTGAGACCTAAGAAGAGAAAAACACAAACGAGCGCCGAGTCGGAGAGGCCCGCGATCCACTCCACGCCTCTGGAACCGCGAAAATTATCACCGTACGAGCGGATGGATGAGGAGGAAGTTTTCGAGACGCGCCCATCGCCGTTGCCCTCCCTCGAAACGTCCGTGAGGGACGTTCCACGAACGCCGCAGGGCCACGAGGAACTGCACAGTACATTGGGCCCGTTGGGACAAAGATACATGGGTGCTCTTCTAAGCGGAGACCCGAAAAACGAAATGGATTACGTTTACGGTGTGTACATAGGGTTTGACAGCACGATGCTCGGTGACAAACGGTTCGACGTGAACACGGACGATTCCATGATCGTGGACGGGGTGAGATACGCGGGCACGCCCGGCTTGTATGAATTAATCTTCAAGAGGTTTCCCGATAAAACAATTTACACCCAGGATGACTTGCAAAAATACAAAAGTATACTGTTGGCGACAAACGCTTACAGACGCAGTTACGGTGCCCTTAACCCCATCATGGGTAACAGAGGGCGTAAATACAGGAACATCGTCGGTCCGTTGATATCGCGCGAGAGAATCGGCAGTAATAGAAAGGGCGCTGGCGTAACCAGATTACCGCCGATTATGAAATTAAACAACAATGCAATAGATTACGTTTATTGGGACGACTCTAATGAATTGGTGGATCGTCTTCGATTGCTCGAGGCCTCTCGTCGAGCGGGCAACGACGCGCACGGTAACGAGATTCAATCGATAATCGAGGAGCTTCGCGAGATCGGTCTTATTATATAAATTGAACCGTTCCATCGGTCGCGACGGCAGTGCGATTCTCGACGAGATCGGCGCAATGTCGGTGAACAAATTCGGAATGTCTCTGAGGAAACGCGGCGACGGCGGTGGATTCGCAACGGAAAGATCGCGATCATCGATCGACTCTCTGAGAAACTACGTGCGAGACAGTGCGCTCTGCTTGAACGAAGATTCCTACGACGCGAGGGAGCGCAAGCTACGACGTCTAGCCGCGCCGGAGATCGACAGCGACGCGATGAACAAGAGTTACGTCGAACGCGCGCTTCGAGAATCGGGAAAGGAGATCGAGTCGTTTTACGAAAAAACAAATAAGTCGTTGTCAACGGTGGAAAGCGAGGTGAATAGGATAAACGGCGACGTGAATGGACTCAGAACTGCGATACTAGACGCGCAGAAGGCCATCGGAGAGACTACGAACGAGACGAATTCTTTGAAAAATGACGCGAATAAGACGAACGGTGTCATGAGCGGACTGAGAATCGTGATGAACGAGTTTCTGGCTAAATTCAAGGAGATGGAAAAACAGATACAGAATTTAGAAAAATCCAAGTCCACACACACGGAGCAGATACTCGGCGCGCAGAAAGCCATCGAAGAAACGACGAGCAAGACGAATTCTTTGAGAAACGACGCAAATAAGACGAACGGCGTCATGAGCGGACTGAGAATCGCGCTGAACGATTTTCTGTCCAAATTCCGCGAGATTGAAAGAGTGATGGTGACGAAGGAATCGCTCGCGAGAGAGATAGCGATAGCGAAAGCGGACATTCGCAGTAACAGGGAGGAACGTCAATAAGGAGGTGCATGAGCCGTCTTTTTTTGCGCGCAGTCGAGAGTGGAAGACACGCGCGCAACGATGAGCGCCGAGAAGCGGAGACTCGTGGAGGAGCTGCACGCACCGGCGCGGAGAAACTTCCCGCGACGTCGCGTCGTGGTGCGTGGTTACGACGATCTGTGGCAGGCTGACGTAGTTGAGATGCGTCCCTACGCGCGACACAACAAGGGTTACTACTACATACTAACGGTTATTGATGTATTGAGCAAGTACGCGTGGGCGTTACCGCTCAAGAGCAAAAGCGGAAGCGCGGTAGCCGCGGCCCTGTCGAGGATATTTCGCGAGGACGCGCGATATCCGAGAAATCTGCAAACGGATAAGGGAAAGGAGTTCTACAACGCCAACGTGCGAGGGATTATGAGAGAACGCGACATAAATCACTACTCGACGTACTCGGTGATGAAGGCGTCGGTGGTGGAGAGATTCAATCGCACGCTGAAGAACGACATGTGGAAACTTTTCACGCTCAACGGCTCGTACGCGTGGGTCGACGAGCTGCCGCGTCTGTTGTCGAATTATAACCATCGCAGGCATAGAACGATCGGAATGCGACCGGCGGACGTGACGCCCGCTGTCGCCAAGAGACTCCTGTCCACGGTGTACAGTCGCGCGAAGATCGCCGCTCCGGGTAGATTCAGGATGAACGATCCGGTGCGCGTGAGCAAATTCAAGACGCTGTTCGAGAAAGGTTACACCCCCAACTGGACTACCGAGATCTTTCGTGTCGCCAAGATACAACGTACCAATCCTGTGACGTATCTGTTGAAAGACTACCGCGGTGAACCGATAGCCGGAGGATTTTACGAGCACGAGTTGCTGCGAGTTTCCGACCCCGACGTCTATCTCGTGGAGAAAGTGTTGCGCAGACGAGGCGATGAAGTATATGTAAAGTGGTTGGGAATGGACAGTTCGCATAACTCATGGATAAAGAAGACAGCCGTGTGTTGCGGCCCCAATTAATATAACAATAAATAGTATTAAGAATAAAGACCGCGAAGAACAATTGGGAACGCGACTGCAAAGGCCAGAAAGAATTACGCAACGCCGAATCAGCAAGAGATGAGTTGCGCGATCGGCCCACATACGATCGAGCAACTCAGCGATATCGAAGGACAAGACGAGGATACAAAAGGAAGCGACAACAGGATAAGACAGGGCAATCGGAGTCAGGGAGCAGAGCAGTAACGGGCATCAAACGCGAATAACGATTGTAACGCAGAGTGATTATTAAAAGTTATATTTTATTCAAGAGTGCCGTTTGTTTATATATATATCCCGCATCCTCCGTGGACCAAAAAGAACCCAAGTGTCCCTCTTCCAAAAAAGGGGCACAACAAATGGTGGCAGCGGTGGGATCCAGCGGCAGGCAGACGGGAACGGCAGCTGAAACAGAAAAATAAGCGAATCAGTGAAGCAGTGCAACATCCTCAACGGAGGCACGGCAGCCAGATTCAAAAGCAGCGGACAACACGGTAGCGGCCGACAAGGGACAAGCGAGCAGCATAACCCGAGAAGGCACCGACCTACCTCAACGGAGGCTCACCGACAGATAAGGCGGCACGAGCACCGACCAGCAACATGCGACTAGCGACCGTAATGTAAGTCGATTAAGCAAAGTATATAAAGCGCAACTACCGTAGATGTCGGAAAACGAAAATCCACCTGCGGAACTAAATCAATCGTGGCTCCATAGCGAGACGTCACGACGAGCGCGTAGAAATAGACCGTTAAGCCCCGTTCAAACGACCGAAGAAGTTGTAAGCGACAATCGCGAAACCGTGCGTAGAAATTTAGACGTGTACTACTCAAGCGAAAGCGAATCAGAACCGGAATCACAACAGAACAGCGTCATCGAACGCGAATTCCAACCCGACGATTCCGTTGTAATTTTAGACGAACGTTTAATAGGACAAAATAACGGAAAATAGACTCCACCCCTCGCACGCGCACGCACAATCCGAAGACGCGAACAGTACGACCAGTAGGCTAACACACAGACGAGAGTTCTCATTGACCTCGTATGATAGCAGCGTATTCAACCCGCAAGAGTATTATTCCGCCTCGAGAAACGTGAACGTAATCGAGATGGCTGAAGCAACGAATAGTAACCGCGACGCGAATGGCGTAAATGACAACGCGCAGATAACTCCAGAGGACGTAGACGCCGAAATCAACCGCCTTAATAGAGTGTTATCTCAAAGGAGAACACCGGCGAATAATCGTAACCGAATTCCCGGATTACAGCCGGACGATAGGGATGCCATTCTCGACGAGATATTAAATGGAATCCGCAACTTACAAGACCGCGTAAATCAGTTAGAAACGGCGAATCCTGAACGCCGCGAATTTCACGCGAGACGCGAGCCAAGTAACCTCCCGTTCGAAGTAACGTACGGACGAACGTCATACGATATCCGGAACCAAGCAGAACGTGCTATCGGATATTTACGTTTAAAAGAGGCACGAGACATGATACCCGAGTTCGACGGAGCCTCGAGTAAATTACAAGAATTCTTAAGCGCCGCGTCATATGCGATAAAAAATATAAATCCTATGGAAGAAGGAACGCTATTAGAAGCAGTGTTATGCACAAAGCTAAAAGGAAGAGCGATGATAGATTTTCAAACGCGAGAGATAAGAGATTTCGCACAACTAAAGAAAGAATTAGAAGTTTGCTATTTGAGCCGCAAAAGCACGACACACTTACAACTAGAGTTTAATACACTCAAGCAAAAACCCGGAGAAAATGCGAGAGCATTCGGATTAAGAGCCGATAAGCTAGCAATGGAGCTATATGACTCCATGATAGAGGGAAGAAATCACACAATAGAAAGCAAGCGAACTATCCTAGAGACGATCCAACAACAGGCATTACAGAATTACCAAATAGGATTGAGAGACGAGATCAAGTTACTTGTCCGAGCTCAGCATTTCGCAACCTTGCAAGAAGCAATTGCCGGAGCGAGCGCCGAAGAAAAAGTAAATGGGCCGAGTGGACTTCCGCCGCGTCCCAAAAATAATTATGCGTACTCGCTGCAACCGCGCGATAACCGATCAATATTACAATGCCAAAAATGCGGAAAATACGGGCACCTCGGAAGGGAATGTCGTACCAATAGATATGCGAACCGTTTCTCCTTACCGAAACCCGATAGGACACCCCGCGTAAACGCGATAGATAAAATCTGCAATTATTGCAAGAAGGCAGGACACATGCGCGAAGAATGTTGGCTGTTAAATGGTCGACCAAATAAAGAAAGGACGAATCACAACAAACCTAATAATCCGAGAGGACAAAATAAAAATTTTCATCCGAAAACGAATGGCCCGAGAAAAAAGGACAGTAATTCAGCCGCGAATAGCGATGAGGAAGACAAAGAGGACACAAAGCAGCGCCGACCGGCGTTAGAGTATCAGGTGTCACATATAACGAACAAGCCGCGAAAGCATGCAGGGCTGGACTTAGTCACTCTGCCCATGCGAGAAGCGAAGCGCGAAAAAATAAATTTACTGTTTGATACAGGAGCGGCCGTATCAATAATAAAAGTAAAACATTTGAAAGGCGAAACAATGATAGAAGAAGATAAAATGGCCCTTACAGGAGTAACAGGTCATAAAGCCCATACGATTGGAAAATTTACAGCAACTATCGACTTGAAAGATAGAAAGGTCAAGCACACGATATATGTCGTCAAGGATGATTTTCCGATCGAATACGACGGAATACTAGGCGTAGATTTTATAAAGAAGCATCGAGCGTCATACAGTTACGAGTCGAGCTCGATACGCATAGGGAATAGCACATTAAAATTATATCCGTACAAGAAAATGGTTTTGAAACCGCGAAGCGAGACAATAGTACAAGTCGCGACCGATAAAAATTCACTAGGAATAATACAGGCAGAAGAGACGATGCCAGGAGTGTTCATAGGAAACTGCCTAGTAATACCAGACAATTTCTTCTGTAAGGCGAGCATATTAAACACGACAGAGAAGACAGTCGAAATGCTCATGCCACAAGTAACACTAGAGGAATTAGAGCAAGAAGAAGCAAAAGAGATAGAAGTGAACCAAGTAAACGAAGCAAAAGAAACCATGCCGCGTAGCGAAAAAATCGAAAAATTGATACGCACGCAACACTTGAATGAAGAAGAAAAGAAAGCCATTATGGAAATTTGCAGAGATTACAGCGATGTATTACATGTGGAAGGAGAGCCATTGACCTGCACAGACATCGTCACACATAAAATTACCACGAAGGCAGGCAGCAGACCGGTCAACGTCCGACCGTACCGCTTGCCCGAAAAGCACAAGGAAGAAGTGAATAGACAAGTAAAAGAGATGCTAAAAAACGGAATAATTAGACCTAGCACGAGCCCGTGGAATGCGCCGTTGCTAGTAGTACCGAAAAACAGAGACGCATCAGGAAAGCAAAAATTGAGAGTAGTAGTAGACTTTCGGTTTGTAAACGACCTAACGGAGGGGGATTCTTTCCCACTGCCCAACATAACTGATATCCTAGATCAACTAGGAAAAGCAAAATATTTTACCACGCTAGACCTCGCCTCGGGATACCACCAAATCCCGATGGACGAAAAGGATAAGGAAAAAACAGCGTTCTCCACACAATATGGACATTATGAGCACAATCGAATGCCCTTCGGACTAAAAAACGCCCCAGCGACGTTTCAACGAGCCATAATAGCCGTTCTGGCAGGGCTAGTAGGACTGTATTGCTTAGTATATCTAGACGATATAATCGTATTCGGAGCAAGTTTACAAGAGCACAATAAAAGATTAATCGAAGTGCTAAAAAGACTGAGAAAGTACAATTTGAAATTACAGCCCGATAAATGCGAATTCCTTCGGAAAGAAGTGACGTATCTCGGACATGTAATAACAGAAAACGGAATCTCGCCAGATCCTTCAAAATTAGAAGCAGTAAAAAGCTTCCCGAAACCAACAAAGGTAAAGGACATCCAGGCTTTCGTAGGATTAGCCGGATATTACCGAAGATTCATTAAAGACTTCTCAGCGATCGCCAAGCCGCTTACAAAAATGACAAGAAAAGATACCAAATTTGAGTGGACGGCAGAACAACAAAATGCATTTGAAATACTCAAAGAAAAACTAACCACAGCACCGGTATTAAAATACCCGGACTTCTCCCAAGAATTTGTAGTGACGACCGACGCGTCAGATTACGCAATCGGAGCCATACTGTCACAGGGAAAGATAGGTCAAGATCAACCCGTGGCGTATGCAAGCCGAGTACTATCAAAAGCCGAGCAAAATTACAACACGACGGAGAAAGAGCTATTAGCGATAGTATGGGCGGTAAAACACTTCCGACCGTACGTTTACGGAACGAAATTCACCATAGTGACAGATCACAAATCATTGGTATGGCTATTTAGTGTAAAAGACCCCGGATCACGGTTAATCCGGTGGAGATTGAAATTAGAGGAATACGATTACACTATCGTACACAAGGCCGGTCAAGAGAATAGAAATGCTGACGCGCTAAGTCGGCATGTGCCAACAGGCATCAACAAGATAGAGAAAGAGGAGAACAACGAAGAGGAGAGCGAAAGAAAATACACAGAAGAAGAGAAACGAAACATATTGTACGAATATCATGATGCACCTGTAGGAGGGCATCAAGGTGTGGAACGCACCATAAACCGAATAAGGTTGACGCATAATTGGAGAGGATTAACCCGAGACGTCGAAGATTACATTAATAAATGCGAATTGTGTCAGAAAAACAAACTATCGCGAAGAAACAAGGCACCATTAATAATTACAGACACCGCGGATAAACCGTTCGAAAAATGTGCGCTAGATATAGTAGGACCACTAACGGTAACGGAAAACGGAAACAAATACATTCTTACGTTCCAAGACAATTTATCAAAATTTAGTAAAGCGATACCCGTACCTAACCAAGAAGCGAATACGATCGCGAAAGAATTTGTCACAAAGATTATCTTTAATACGGTATCCCCGACAAAATACTGACGGATAGAGGAACGAATTTCCTTAGCGAGATATTTAAAAGCACGTGTAAATTATTGAAGATAGAAAAAATTCAAACAACAGCCTATCATCCCGAGAGTAATGGAGCACTGGAACGCTCTCATAGAACATTAGCCGAATACTTGCGACATTATATTAACGCGGACCAGACAGACTGGGACGAATGGACGCCATACGCAATGTTCGCGTATAACACGACGCCACACACGGCGACCGGGTTTACACCCTTTGAATTGGTATACGGGCACCGAGCGACACTACCGACGGCACTGTCGCAACCACCGAAACCAACGTATACTTATGACGATTACGCGCAAGAGCTAAAAGAAAAATTAAGAGCGACACAACGAGTTGCAAAGGAACATTTGCGAAACGAAAAATCTAAGGCCAAGGAGACGTATGATAAGAAGACAAAAGAAATCAATTTTCGAGTGGGAGACAAAGTTCTCTTGCACGACGAAACGGTGCGTAGAGGGAGATCGAAAAAATTAGAATCCCCGTGGATAGGACCATATGAAATAATCGAAAAACATTCAGACGTCAATTACACGATCAAAAAGGGACGGAAAACCACGCGAGTACACGTAAACCGATTAAAGCCCTTTATAGAACAGTAAAAACAGCGTAAAAGAACAAAAACAAGCAATAGAAAGTAGGCAATAGAAAATAGGCGTAAAAACTAAGGAAAATAAGATAATAAGTACTTACCGAACATCAAACACGTCGCACCACACGACGTCCGGTGGCCACATCCAATGTGACCTCCAGGGGGTAGAGGAGATGCATCCAGGTATCCGGGGGCGTAAGCAACGCTCCCGCGTAGGGGGGAGGGGGCGACGTCGGCCCCGAACCCAAATTCGCCGCCATCCGCGCACTAAGCGCGGCACCTTCACTCACGGCACCCGCACGAGCAGCGCGTAGCCAATACGTGCGCCAACATGCGTCGCACGTCGTCGGGACAAAAAAAACGGTTACACAGACGGCACCTCATAATTAGCGCGAACAAAAAGTACTCTGGACTACGTTTCAAGAGCAACTAAACGCGCGAGGAAGAAAAAACGCGAGGAGAAGGCATTATCAAGCCAAGGTAAAAATTCGAAGAAAGGTAACATGAGTCCTTATCTTACAGGACGCTGATCGTCGTTCAGCACTTCGCGAAAAAAGCGAAACCCGAGACAGCACCATCATACGAGGTGCGACAATTCAGCAACGAGCCGGGAATTTTCTTTGAAAAGATCGGACAACTACAACAGGTAGAAGCTACATGGAAACTCGCGATCAAAATCGACGTAGCAGCTCTAGGAAACCGCTATCACCAACTTCAAAAGGTTTTCCAGCAAACCGAGGAACTATGCGAAACGATACTCGCATCGGATACGCAGCAGACGTGCAAAAATATTCTCCGAACTATAGAGAAAGAGAATGAAAAATTAACGCAATTATTAACGCGATTACAGACTCTATATAAAACAAATGATAATAAACGTGGCCTAATAGATGCGATCGGCACGATCAGCAAAACGCTGTTCGGCACTATGGATGCCGACGACGCAAAAAACATACAGGAGCAGCTTGAACTGATACGAAATCAGCAGCAGACCCTACGGCACACCGCGAAAAGTCAATTAAAGGTGATAAATGCCACAATAGGCCACATGGAGGCATTAGAAAAATCATTATATTATAACGAACAACTACTGACGAACGTCACAATACGAATACAGCAGGAAACAGCCATGTACGCCAAAAGAGAAACAATAGACGAACAGTTATTACTAGTAACCGCAATTACAGAAGATCTAACAGAAGACGTGAAAGACACGATAGATTACCTCACATATTCGCGAGAAGGAGTCATACTCACTCGTTTATTACCGATAGAAAAAATAATAACAGAGTTAAAAGAGGCGACGTCACAATTGACGCGAGGATCTCATTTCCCATTCAAAGTTAGACTAGAAAATTGGAACGATATACAAAGCTACGTAGAAACTAACGCGTATTACGATAATCCGAACATTTATACGATAATTAAATTTCCCGTGGTAACATACCCCGTGTATGAAATAATAAAAACGACACCATTACCTGTCTATAACCACGCGAATATTTTTACCTTTCTAAGTATTACTCACAACATATTAGCAATAGATAAAGAGAATCATAATTATATAAAGCTAGAGGAACGCGATTTAAATGATTGTAAACGAAACGGAATAAAATATGTATGTAACCGAAACTACCCGGTATATTTTATAAAAGCCGATGCACCATGCGAGGTGCAAGTTTATGTAAAAACGCCAGGATACGTAAACACCTGCGAGAAACGCCGAATAATGTCAAACGTAACCCTATGGATAACATTAAGCGAACCACAAACGTGGCTATTCTCAACGCCGAAAAAGCAAAAGCTAACGATCCAATGTAACGACCAGGCGGAACAAAAAATAGAAATCGAACGAACAGGAAAACTAAATATAAACGAAAATTGTAAACTAACCACACCCGACATTATTATAAAAACAAAAAGACAAACAACTATGAAACAAATAGAAATACACTTAGCAGATTTTAACATAACAAACGAAAATAAAAATACTAACGAACAAGCGAAAAAAGAAATTAAACTAGAACCTGTAATTAGGAACCCGAACGAATTAATGGAACTAAGTCTAGACGTAAGCGACATAAATAAAGAATTGGAAGAACCCCAAGACACCCTAATAAAAAATCCCTATGTCATATATCCCGTAGGATTGACACTTACGTTAATAATTATATTAAGCATAGTAGGAATAATCACCTATGTAATAAAAAGACATAAGAAACGAGCAAGCGCCCGACCGCACGTACAGGGCGACTCAGCGATACTATACTAGAACACAAGAAGAATGTAACCCCAGAAACAAATAAAGAAATAAACCATCCTAATAGAAATAGAAATAGGATAAGCAGCGAAAAATTGTAACGAAAACTACCGACCGTAGTTTCCTTCTCTCAAAGGGGGAGGGATGTTGCGGCCCCAATTAATATAACAATAAATAGTATTAAGAATAAAGACCGCGAAGAACAATTGGGAACGCGACTGCAAAGGCCAGAAAGAATTACGCAACGCCGAATCAGCAAGAGATGAGTTGCGCGATCGGCCCACATACGATCGAGCAACTCAGCGATATCGAAGGACAAGACGAGGATACAAAAGGAAGCGACAACAGGATAAGACAGGGCAATCGGAGTCAGGGAGCAGAGCAGTAACGGGCATCAAACGCGAATAACGATTGTAACGCAGAGTGATTATTAAAAGTTATATTTTATTCAAGAGTGCCGTTTGTTTATATATATATCCCGCATCCTCCGTGGACCAAAAAGAACCCAAGTGTCCCTCTTCCAAAAAAGGGGCACAACACGTGTTATAGTTCTTTAATGTAAATTTGACGCGTATTTTATAAAGATGCAAAATCTAACATCATATGCGATTGACCTCTGACCCGCGTCACGATATCTATTTCGTTTCTATACACCGCGTCGCGATATCTATTTTTTCCCAATCGTATGCTGTGTTATGGTTTTTATGTTCTCGTTAATGTAAGCTTATTCTATTCAAGCATAATGATAAAACAAATTATTTCCTAATAACATATATTTTATATTTTAATCTCCACTGTACATATTATAGTTTTTATGTTCTCCTTAATGTAAGCTTATTCTTAATAATGATAATAACTAATAACATATGTTTTATATTTCAATCTTTACTTTACATATTTTTTAACAATAATTTACCGTTGATCATCGTAATACAACTCAAGTTCATAATTTCGAAATAAACGATCGAATCTTTGGAACACTTCCTCAAAATCCAACCACTTACCGATACATTCTCGACATTGGTTGGCCGGTCTAATTACGCATAAAATTTTCTTACAAGTAGCGCATTCTATTTTTGTGTTCATATCGAGCCCGTACAGCTCGTTCATGATCGCGTGCCAGGACCGCTTATATACGTAACCCGGCTCTCGACGATTGCGACGAAACGGGTAGCACGCCTCGCACAATCTCTCTCGCGGGAACACTCCCCATACATACAACGGTAATATTCCAATCACGCAATAGTATCGATTCAGCACTCGATATGGATTTGTATAATCGTCGCGATCGTCGTTGAACAATTCAGGCGGGATTCCGTCAGCCTCAAGCGGTTCTGCCGGTGGTCTCATAGTTTCTGTAAAAAGTATACTTTTTATATTTTTAAATCATTAAATTTGCAACTAAGTATACTTTTGATATTTTTAAAATCATTAAATTTGCAAATTATTATTATTAATTGTCTCTTACCTTTATCACTTCTGCAAAGTCTTCTCTTTCAACAACTTTGATAGTGTCGAATCCTTTCGGTAGGAAATGCATATATACTCAATGGGGAAACGAAAAATAAATTTTATCTTTGAACCTAAGTTCCTGTTAGCATGCAAAATTAAAAATAAATTCGAACGTCAGTTCCTGTTTTTCCTACGTATAACTTTATATGAAGAAGATGAAACATTTAACATCATATACGATTAACCTCTGACCCGCGTCGCGATATCTATTTCCGATCGAACGCGATTGATCTCTGACCCGCGTCGCAATATCATTTTGCGCTTACATTTTACAGACTGATCTCTGACCCGCGTCGCGATATCAATTTGCGGTTACATTTTTACAGACTTTACCGAGATTCCTGACCCGCGTCGCGATATCAATTAGCGCTTACATTTATAGACTGATCTCTGACCCGCGTCGCGATATCAATTTGCGCTTAATATCAATTTGCGTTTACATTTTACAGACTGATCTCTGACTCGTGTCACGATACATTTTTACAGACTTTACCGAAATTTCTGACCCGCGCCGCGATATCGATTTGCGCTTACATTTTACAGACTTTACCAAGATTTCTCGCCCACGTCGCGATATCTATTTACACTTCGCTTACTATTACTATTCGCTTTGACGGTCGACGCTCATTTTTTTTCCAGCAAGCGCGAATCTTTGGAATAAATATCTTTTATTTATTTATTTATTTATTTATTTATTTATTTATTTATTTATTTATTTATTTATTTATTTATTTATTTATTTATTTATTTATTTATTTATTTATTTATTTATTTATTTATTGTACATGTTTAAACAAATTCAACTTCATCTTTGACGCTAACGTCAAAGCGAAATCGTCACGGTCTTTTCTTTCTTTCTTTCTTTCTTTCTGACGTCTCACGAATTTACTCCCACCCGCGTTGGGATCGACGGCGAAAAAGAAACGCATCGCTCGATACGTCGATCAATCGCACTTCGGTCGGGCGGTGACGCATATCGCTTCTCGAAGGGGTGAGGAAGGAAAAGCACCGTTTCCTCGCGGCAATGTCGCTCGCGCGCATAATCGCGTGCGCGATTATTACCGTCGTTGCGGTAAATTGTGATTCGGATCAAGATGAGACTGTGATCCGTTATCTGCAAAAATATGGCTATCTGGATGATGACGGTGTACAGCGATTTTCATCATCGGACAACACTACGCGGGAGTTCCACCGAGCCATCTCGCTCTTTCAAGAATTCTATGGACTACCTGGCGACGGCGAATTAAACGAAGAGACGCTGAATCAAATGCGTAAACCGCGATGCGGCGTCATGGACATTTCGGCGCTCACGTTCGCCCCGCTTTCGAACAAATGGCCGAAGAAACATCTCAGATGGAACTTTCATCTGGCCAACGACAGGATCTTAAATACAGCCCGAACCGCGTTCAATCTGTGGGCGGCGAATTCGTCGTTGACGTTCGAACGCAGTTTGCTGAATCCTGACATTCTGATATCGTTTCGCGAGGGACGTCACATGATGATAAAGTCCCGAGTAAACGAAATGTGTACTGCATCATTCGACGGCCCTCACGGGGATCTCGCTCACGCGTTCTTTCCCACCGGAGATCCCACATACATCTCGGAGGTGCACGTGGACAAAGCGGAACAGTGGCACATACAGCTGAATAAGCATCCTCCGGGAACGTACCATTTACTTTACACGCTGACGCACGAGATCGGGCACGCCTTAGGCTTGCCGCACAGCCCCCGCGAAAATTCGGTGATGTACGCGGCCGTGCCTGATAGTACATTTCCCGTTGTACTCAGTCTAGAGGACGTTCTTTCGATTCAACACCTGTACGGCGCTACGGAAAACGCTAAATTTCCAAAACTAACGACCACGACACCGGCGACTACCACAACAACAACGATGACGACGACGACGACGACGACGACGACGACGACGACGACGACGACGACGAAAGACGTCGAGACGGATCTGTGCACCTTGCAAAACGTTGATGCCGTACTGATAATGAACGGTCGATTGTACATCTCGCACGAACGCTACATGTGGTCGATCGATGTAGACGGAAAAACTTTCAAGAAATCTTTACTATTAACGGACTACATGAAATTTCTTCCTAAGAATTTCACGCGTCTAACGGCAGCGTATCGGACACCCTCGGGCAATATCGTGCTGTTCGCGGACAATATGAGCTACATGATTACTTATCCGCGTATAAAGCTAATGTCAACTTGGCCGAGACCCTACGCAGATCTCGGAATTCCCGACGCGACCACGAAGATCAACGCCGTGCTGAACACGAACGAAGGACGAACTTTCATCATATACAACGACAATTTGGTGGGCGAGATAGACGATTGTTCGATGACTATCGTTAAGTTCTACCACATTGAGATGATATTTCCGGGAATACCTCACAGCGTATCGTCGGCCTTTCGATACATCGACGGTAATTTATACTTCATCAGTAAAAATCGATTCTACAGATTCAACGAATTCACGAAGACCGTAACAGCATCCGGCAAATTTGATCTGGGAATCCTCGGTATTACCTGCCCGAGAGACGGACTGATGATGCAACTGCGAGATCTATTGAGTCGATTCGTTCGATTTGACGTAAAGGAGACGTCGAACAGAGAAGAGGAAGAATAGAACAATTCGATGTAACCCCCCTTTTACGTACCGCTCCTGAGATTATTAACGAAAGGAGGGGAATCGTAATTTATTTATTTATTTATTTTTCAAACTATATTCCACCTCAACTTTCCTCGAACGATTCATTCTCGCGTGATCCGCCAACCGCAACGGAGAAAAAAGAAAGAGAGAGAGATGTGCTCGACGTTACACGCCCCGTATTTCGAACAGCGTCAATCCGACGACGATCTCGAGAACTGTATCGGTAGCGCGAAAAAAAGAAGAAGAGTAAAATTACGATTTGGCAAAATTAACAATCTGTCGACCCTACGCCTGGAAACGTCCACGACTCGTCTGATCGTTTCGATGAACACCGTGCTCCTTATGTTCGACCTAGCACTTTGCGTCAACAACCTCGTGAATTCGTTGCGCGCGATAACCGGCATGATCGACGCGAAGCTGACGCGCTTCGTCGCTATCGCGGCCACCGTATCAGATCCCGCGAACGTCCCGAGAGCGATACGCGAAAGCGAATTCTTCGATCGCAATAACATCGTTGATTGCGAGTTAGCCGCTCTGTACTTCGAAAATAATGAGAAATTATTATAATTACACATCATTTAAAAAATAAAGAGAGAAGAACATGTGGAACTTTGACCGTTACTGCGATTTCCTCCTCCTCCAAGATATTCTCTGTATGTTTTTAAAGAAAAAAGAAACGTATAATTGTCATCTTGAGACACACATGTATTTATTTATTTATTTATTTATCTCATCAAGAACAAAAAAACGTATCCGTATTCGCACGATATATGCATATGTATATTTTAAACGTCGCTCCGGCCGCTTTCGTACACGACGTTCCTCGTCTCCTTCATAACCCCGGGAATCTTCCTCAAGTCGTCCGCAGCTTGATCCAAAAACTGACGCAATAACTGTCGCTTGCGATCCGTACACGACGTCAAGATCTGAGATCGCAATTTCGCGTGTTTCCACCAATTACGCTTCTCCTTATTCGCGATATCCTTGAGGTTGTAGACGTCTAAACGGATCAACTGCGATCCGATCTCCCCGGGCGACTTCACGGTAAACATCTGTTTATCCTTCATCCTCGATATATACTGCGGCATACGATCGAGATCACGAGTGGACTCCGCCAGGTCGAACAACGCGTCGAGCCCGCCGCCGCCGCCGCTGCTGCTGCTGCATCCTGCCTCCTCCTCCTCATCCCGCTTCTCCACGCTGTACGAATGATCCGTCGAAGTCGCGGCGAGGATATCCCCTCCCGCACCGACGGGTAGACTTTTGACGTATCTGTCATGATGGTTGATCCATTCGTAAAAAGTATCTTGCGTCATTAGATCGCTCACTAATGATGAATACAACTTCGATGGGAGTCGATCGCGAATGAAATTATACATATCGTTCACGGAACAGGTAGAATTCTTAGAACCTTCCTTCAGCCATAATTTATAGAGCTCTGTTATGACACTCTTTATGTTGCTGCCCTCGCGCATACGACGGACATTACAGTCGCTTCGATTTTGATTTGTAGTCGTCAGGTACTTCGAGACACTTGTGAGCAACAGTCTCAAATTTCGCGGCGCCGAACATTCGGGATTCCAAATTTCGCGCAGCAGATCGAGCAGGGTGAAAGTGACCGACTCGACATCCTTCGACGTGAGTTCGACTTCTACGACCTGATCCTCGAACGGCTCGTCCAACAACGACATCAGAGCCTCCTTATCCTTCAATTGACTCTCCATGGCACTCTTTCCCACCACACAGGCGCATCAACGTTCTCGCGCTTTCACAAAACTTCAAAACTGCCAATCAATTTCTGCGAGGATTCGCGTACTCCCGCACTTATATAGTACCACCGAGAACAGGGCGATCCCTGATTCGGCGGTGGATGCACGGGGTCAAAGGGTGGGCAGATAACCGCGCCACGTTTCACGCGAAATAACTTTGAAAACAACGGACTCGCCAAGGATAATGAGTCATCGCGCGCGACTACCAAGATCGGATCACGAAATCAACGACGGCGGATGTGCAGGGGTCGATAGGGCGGCAGATAACAGCGTCGCATAACTGCAACGCGAAAGAGACGATGCTTTGCGGAATAAAATATCCACTGGCGGACATTGAAATTGTTTTCGTCCGCAAGACGAACGATCGATTATTGCGACGAGGAAGGAAAAAAATAATGCGCGCGCTTTCGCTTCGCGCGACTTAAATTTTGCGACGAGGCGAGCGAAAGATCGACGACGACGACGATCGATCGATTTTCGTGGGTCGATTACGTCGAACCACCCCGCCCCGCCCCGCCGTCCTCTCGCCCACCGCTTACGACAGCTTGCACCCCGCCCCGCCCCGCCGTCCTCTCACCCACCGCGTTGCACCCCGCCCCGCCCCGCCGTCCACTCACCCACCGCGACCCCACTACGGCGCCTTACTTCCCGCCCGGCCCCCGGCATCCTCTCGGATGAAGTTGAAACCCCTATAGTATACCTACTTTAAATGTTTCTATTACACATAATTCAAGCTAAACTAATTAATATTATCTAAGGCGTAAGACGCTACGGCAATGCCTGTGCAATACGTGTGCTACCTGTGCTGGCTCTAATACTTTTTCGCCGCAGGGTATATCATCTGTCGCTCGCCGTTCGCCGCGCCGCGCCGCGCCCCGCTCGCCGCTCGTCTCTCGACCCCCACCGCTCGCCACGCGCCGCGCGCCTCGCGCCCCTCACCGCTCACCGCGCGCCGGGCACCGTGCCAGCCAAGACCCGCCTCTATCGCTCCTTGTGCGCTCATTCGCTCAGACGTTTTATTTAATAACTCGTTAACTATTGCGAATTTTGCACAATGGTACAGGACTTTTCTTTTCAGTTTGACCCAATCTACCCCCCCCCCCCCCCTATTCGGCTGGGTACTTTTATTTCTAACACCCTGTATATGAGAAAGGAAATTAATAAAGATATTCTACATATGTGTACATCATATATTTTATTATATACTCTATATGTATTTCATATTTCAAACACTTTACATATTATCATTTTTACATTAAGAATAAAATACAGTTTGCACGAATTAAATTACATTATCCTGGTGTATCCATGAGTTGTGCGATCCATCGAATCCCAACCATTTCACGTAAACCTCGTCGCCCCTCCTGCGCAGTACTTTCTCCACGAGATACACGTCAGGATAAGTCGCGCGATGCAACTCGTGCTCGTAGAACGCTCCAGCGATGGATTTTCCACGATAGTCCTCGAGTAGATAGGTTACGGGATAGTTTACGGGATTGGTACGCTGCACTTTAACGATCTTGAACACCTCGGTGGTCCAATTCGGCGTGTAACCTTTCTCGAAAATTGTCTTGTATTTGCTGACGCGTGCCGAGTCGCCCGTTTTGAACTTTGCCGGGCCCGCGATCTTTATCGCGCTGTACACCGTAGCCAAGAGTCTTTCGGCGATCGCGGGGGTAACGTCGACGGGTCGCATGCCGATCGTTCGATGCTTGCGCGCGTTGTAATCCGACACGGGTCGCGACAACACGTCGACCCACTTGTAATTTCCGTTGAGCGTAAACATCTTCCACATGTTGTTCTTCAACGTGCGATTGAATCGCTCGACGACCGACGCCTTCATCACCGAATACGTGGAATAATGATTGATGCCGTGTTTTCTCACGAGACGTTGCACGTCGCTGTTGTAAAATTCCTTCCCCATATCGGTTTGTAGGTTACTAGGGCACCTCCCGCTATCTCGAATTATCTCAGCGATAGCGTCAGCTGTCTCGCTGCCGCCTTTACCCTTGAGCGGCACGGCCCACGCGTGTTTGCTCAACACATCGATGACGGTGAGTATGTAGTGGTAGCCTCCGTTGAAACGCGAGTACGGACGCATCTCGACGATGTCAGCCTGCCACAGGTCGTCGTACCCTCGCACTATGACGAGTCTGCGAGGAAAATTTCTTCTCGCCGGTGCGTGCAATTCGTCCACCAACCGTCGCTTTTCGATATTTTTATCCACATCGGTCGATTTTTTTAACGGTCTCATGTTCGGTTAACGTTTCGTTGATTGTTCGTCGTCGTTCTTCAGCTGTACGTAGCCGTTTCTGTTTATGTTTCTGCGTCGTTCGTAGCTGTTTCTGAATCGTTCAGAAACGATATCGAGCCGTTCCTGAACCGTTCGACGGTCGTTCGACAACCGTTCCTGAATCGTTCGTTGTCGTTCATCGTTGTCGTCGTCGGTTAACTGCTTCTTGTCAATCATCGTCGTTGTAGTCGTCGTCAACGTTCTTTAGCCGTTTGTAGCCTTTCCTGTCTCCGCGTAGTTCACAGCTGTTTCTAAACCGCTCGTAATCGGTATGTTAGAGACACATGATGTCTGTAAGAAACACCACGTCTGTAAAAAATCTATTAATTCGTCGACGTGTCTGCACGTTGACAAGTCAACGTCGACGTCGTCTGCATGTCTGTTAGAGACACATGATGTCTGTAAGAAACACCACGTCTGTAAAAATCAACGTGCAGACACGTCGACGAATTAACAGATTTTTTACAGACGTGGTGTTTCTTACAGACATCATGTGTCTCTAACATACCGATTACGAGCGGTTTAGATACAGCTGTGAACTACGCGGAGACAGGAAAGGCTACAAACGGCTAAAGAACGTTGACGACGACTACAACGACGATGAGTGACAAGAAGCAGTTAACCGACGACGACAACGATGAACGACAACGAACGATTCAGGAACGGTTGTCGAACGACCGTCGAACGGTTCAGGAACGGCTCGATATCGTTTCTGAACGATTCAGAAACAGCTACGAACGACGCAGAAACATAAACAGAAACGGCTACGTACAGCTGAAGAACGACGACGAACAATCAACGAAACGTTAACCGAACATGAGACCGTTAAAAAAATCGACCGATGTGGATAAAAATATCGAAAAGCGACGGTTGGTGGACGAATTGCACGCACCGGCGAGAAGAAATTTTCCTCGCAGACTCGTCATAGTGCGAGGGTACGACGACCTGTGGCAGGCTGACATCGTCGAGATGCGTCCGTACTCGCGTTTCAACGGAGGCTACCACTACATACTCACCGTCATCGATGTGTTGAGCAAACACGCGTGGGCCGTGCCGCTCAAGGGTAAAGGCGGCAGCGAGACAGCTGACGCTATCGCTGAGATAATTCGAGATAGCGGGAGGTGCCCTAGTAACCTACAAACCGATATGGGGAAGGAATTTTACAACAGCGACGTGCAACGTCTCGTGAGAAAACACGGCATCAATCATTATTCCACGTATTCGGTGATGAAGGCGTCGGTCGTCGAGCGATTCAATCGCACGTTGAAGAACAACATGTGGAAGATGTTTACGCTCAACGGAAATTACAAGTGGGTCGACGTGTTGTCGCGACTCGTGTCGGATTACAACGCGCGCAAGCATCGAACGATCGGCATGCGACCCGTCGACGTTACCCCCGCGATCGCCGAAAGACTCTTGGCTACGGTGTACAGCGCGATAAAGATCGCGGGCCCGGCAAAGTTCAAAACGGGCGACTCGGTACGCGTCAGCAAATACAAGACAATTTTCGAGAAAGGTTACACGCCGAATTGGACCACCGAGGTGTTCAAGATCGTTAAAGTGCAGCGTACCAATCCCGTAAACTATCCCGTAACCTATCTACTCGAGGACTATCGTGGAAAATCCATCGCTGGAGCGTTCTACGAGCACGAGTTGCATCGCGCGACTTATCCTGACGTGTATCTCGTGGAGAAAGTACTGCGCAGGAGGGGCGACGAGGTTTACGTGAAATGGTTGGGATTCGATGGATCGCACAACTCATGGATACACAAGGATAATGTAATTTAATTCGTGCAAACTGTATTTTATTCTTAATGTAAAAATGATAATATGTAAAGTGTTTGAAATATGAAATACATATAGAGTATATAATAAAATATATGATGTACACATATGTAGAATATCTTTATTAATTTCCTTTCTCATATATAATACATACATACATACATACATACATACATTGCATACATTTTATATTACGTTACATATGTCTTGTTATACTATATACATTATATACATACATACATACGTACATACAATACATACATATAAACATTACGTTATATTTTGTAATGTCCCCACGGCAACGTATCTGTAGAATTCGGTACGATGTATCGTTTGTCGTCGTACGGACTCAGAGCGATTTTCGTCTCGCTGATTGTGTACACTTGATGCTTCTTCGATCGTATGCACGACTGCGATCGAGTCATCTCGATCTCGTCGTTCAGACACCGCGTGTAGTCGTTGAACGTGATGGTGCGCGCGATGACGTTGCTTTTGACACCTTTCGCCTTTTTGCAGTCCTTTTTACCGTCGACTCGCAAGGCGTACATTTTCGCTCTAAGCCCGACGAATTCGGTCATAATCGCGCCGTTATTCTCATCTTTCATCAGGCCCGGCACTTTTTTATTGACAAGTGGCAAGCCATAAGCGTTATCTATCGCGTAATCGCTAGTGTCGAACCTAGCTGTATCACGTTTCATGTTCTGGTACGCGTCATCGCACTCTACGTGATATATCAGACTGTCCGTGTCGGTGTACATGATTTTACACGAGTCGCGGTACAAGGGTGACATGTACTCGTGGTGAAATTCGTACAGGCACACCTTCGACAGGTCGAGGATGCACATGCCGACGTAGATCGGTTTGTCGAATTTCACTTCGAGTTTGCGCAGTTCCACAGCTATCAGATTTTCGGAAAACACGCTTCGACTGTGGAAATTCGGTCGCGCGATCATTGCCTCCGCACCGTATCGTCCGTCCCACTTCGTCAGTAATTTCACGTCGACGTGATTGCGCACATTCTCCATGGTTTTGCCAAACACAGCGTTGTTCATCAATTTGTATAAATTTTTCTCGAAATCGTTGTTAGCGCGTGTTCTGAATCCCGTATTTAGCTCGATGTAAGCGCGGAGCCATGGAGATTGAGCGAATTGCAATACGCGATGAATTTTTGTGACGCGAAGGCCGTGGCGCGTGCACTGCTGCAGATTGCGATAGTGTATGACGTAACGCTTTTTATCATGCAGCGTTGCGAGAAGCTTGTCCTGCCGTTTGCCGGGTGGCTTATCGCGCATCGGGCAAAACGGTAGGTCAGCGTGCGCGTCGTGTTTATCCCGCGGATACTCTAGATCCACCTCGAGAATATAGCCCGTGGGCGAATCCACAGCGATCACGTTGAAGTCGAAATGCGCAACGTCTTCGTTCACAACCCATTGAAAATCCGCGTAGGGCAATGGCTTACACATCGCCCAGCCGTACAGATTGTTCACATCGAAGTACATCAGGTACGACGATGGTTTCGATGGATCGTACGATTGCATGTATTTGTTGTTGGCTCGCGCGTATCTGCCTGAACACTGGCTCAGGCCACCGCGAATACCACGTTCGACAAACATAACCATGTCAATGTCGGTCAACAGTTCGAAATTGATACATGTATGTTTCAACATGGCGTCCCACGTAAAGCCTGGTAAGGTGTAATAGTACGCGGGATCAAGTCCGTAACTCGCGACGCAGCTGTCGCGGAAATTTTCAAACACGTCGGCCAACAGCAAGACGTCGGTTTTCAGGTATAAATCGCTGTATTCGCCCAGGGTTCGAACGGAGAACCGCTGCCATACGTTCGCGGCGTGCTCGTAATCGCTCTCGGATACGGTTTCACCGGTCAAGGAACTGTAAAATGACTCGCGCGGCGGTAAACACGTATCCTCCAGCTTTTCGACGCTGTCCACGTATTCGTAGGGAAAGACTCCTTTTCGTGTCAATAGTTCGAAATCGTCGTCGGATAACGTGGAAAATTTTGATCGTATTATTTTTAACTTATCCTTATCGAGGAAGGATGCCAATTTCGCGAGACTGGTACTTAGAAATTTGTACGAGTCGATAAATCTCAATTTTATATCGCTTCGCGTATCTTTTTTTTCCGCGGTATTTTTTACGTGCTTGGTGAATGAGATGTACTTTTCTTTTGTTATCGGCAGTACATCGATCGCGCCTTCGAACGCGGCAGCTATCTCTGTGATAATGAAATGGGCATCATAGCCCGATAGGTTGTGAAAAATGACGGGAATATTGTGCGAATCCTTATAATTTAGATTGCACGTCGAGTGTGCGGGACCTCTGTAACGCCCGGTAAGGTGGCAATGATCGCGCACGCGATTATCGTCCGGCGCGAACGGTTTTTCGCAAATATGACACTTCGCCGCGCTGTGAAATGTATGCCACTCGTCTCGCGTTAGATCAACCATGCGAACATTGTTCGTCAGGATGTTCTTTACGCCGTGTGCTAAACGTTTTAGTTCCTCGGTGAACCACGCGACGCAGTCTTTATCGCGACGAAATCGATACACCAATAACGTTTCGTCGTGTGAGCATTGTACGTAGTATCCTATACTATACACCTGATGATGTTGATAGGTGTATGTCGCGTGTTCCGTCTCCGGTTGTGTCTTCTTCAGCACGCACTCCAGATCGGCGTACACGACGAAGGGAAGTCGCTCTTTCCTGCTGTGGTTCTTGAAGCTCAGCCACTTGTTGTCCTCGCTCGGCAGTCTAATAGCGCAGTTGTTTACCTCTCGGCAGTCTGCCGTGTGAGACTGCAACTTGTCGCTCGAACTGAAGTAATGAAGACATCTACAAAAAGGAGAAACATATTTTTATATACTAAATTTAAAATGATATATATATATATATATATATATATATATGTTATTAAAAGATGTATAGGTACTTACCGATCGCAAATATATTTTGTGTGTCTATGTTTATTTATTTGCGAGCTCACAAGGCGGGATAGATGTTTGATCCACGCAAAATGCCCGACATTGTCGTCACGTGGGTCCTGTATGTACAACAGATTCACGTGATTCTCACTCGTGCGGTCGGTGAGCCGTATTGGCAGAACGTTTGATTGTCCCTCTATGGTATAGACGTTGATCGACACGTCATTGAGTCGTTCGAAATGTTTGATTTGACTCAACGTCATCGGGAATTCAACGCCTCGTAAATTCAGAACTGTTGCGTAATGGGGATACGACGATTCCCGTTCTGAATTTATTTTAGCTGGATGTAAGGCGGCGACCACTGCCCACGCAAAACACGCATTGTCCATAGACAACACGTTGACCACCGCGTTCTTCAATTTAATGTCTCGAGGTAATTTCAAGTGGCACCCCGCGCGCAATGGGTTGTATCTGTTTACGTTGATCGTCAAATTCAGGATTCGCGTCAACGCCCATCCACTGTCGCGCTCCTGGAACTCCTCGAGGGACGCTAATGTGGGCTCGATAACGTCCCGCTCGTACCACTCGCGCAAGATCGATGTGCTACAGAGTTCTTTATTCTTTGTGTTCAGACTCTTATTTGCATGTTTATCGCCCGCCACAAACTCCCCGTTGAACGCGGTGTTCACTTTCACACAATTATGTTTGTTTATAATTTCTCGCACTCGCTTGCACACCACGCTGCAGGCGTCTTCTAAAAACTGTTGCGGTTCGATATGGTTTGTATTAATGACCACACCGGTCATTATCCGCGTTTCGAACGCGGAATCTATCTCTCGCCATACGAGTTCTGCCGCGTGTCGCGTGTCACCACTGCTACCGGCGCGGGCGTCCGCATAATCACCGCCGCTATGGATAAATTGTCTTTCCATTCGCGACTTCGCACCCTCGAGTCGCGCGATTCTGGCAACCACCGATTGCCTCTGCCCGATCGAGAGCCGCGGACGTTTGGCGCTGCTGCGTGCCTCGAGCTGCTCGATGAATTCCTCGCATTGCAGCGCCCATGCGAAAAATTCGCCCAAAGTAGCGACTTGGTCGGACAACTCCAACAGATCGCGTTCGGTTTGCTCCGCACGTTCCATGTTTGCCCGCTATTTCGCACCAGTAGTTCTTTTGTGTTAAATCACTTCGCACAGAGCCTCTTTCACGGAGCACTTGCGCGCGATTCGACGACACTCTGATGAATATCGTTCGCAATTAATGCGGCTCGACGCGCTTCAGCCCTCGTTATATACCCTTTGCCCTCTCTCTCGCTCCGACTGATTTTTTGAAAGATCTCTTCCTTTGTCTCGCGTACTGCGTAGTTAAATTGCTGTTTAGTCTGCGCGCGATAAGACGCTCGCGAAACGTGTCCCGACAGGTTAGGCTCGATGCGTCATCGACAAAACCGACAAAATGACAGCTCCTGCAGGAAGCGCGACAACATCAAGCCTCTGTCACCGATCGCTTCGACTGAATGACGTCGTTTCTTCCTTTGTCTCGCGTACTGCGTAGTTAGATCTTCCTTTGTCTCGCGTACTGCGCAGTTAGATTGTTGTTCAGTCTGCGCGCGATAACACCCCCTTTTCCCAGAAAAATGTTGTTTACGACGAACATGTTCCGACAGGTTCGAATCGTCGAGTTAGTCCTACCGCCATTGAGCGCCGCCTAGCAACGCTGACCCCGCGGCGCGACCGCGCACCCCCCCACGCGGACCCCACCCGGACCCCCGCGCACCCCACGCGGACCCCACGCGGACCCCGTGGCGCGGCCCTACTCGCGCGCGGGTGAGTCACGCGCCCGGTGAGTCATCCCGGTGACGTCATCCCGGATATGAGTCATCCCGGTGAGTCACCGCGTAATCCGATATCCTTGATATCCGATATCCTTGAAATCCGATACCCTGTGCGTAACCCGATACCCTTGTGTAACCCGATCCCCTTGAGTAACCCGATACCCTTCTGCATCCCGATACCCTTGTGCAACCCGATACCCCGCCCCTCCCCCTCACCCCCCGCGACATCGCCATGTAACCCGATACCCTTGTGTAACCCGATACCCCGCCCTTCCCCCTCCCCCTCACCCCCCGGGGAATCCCGATACCCCCCCTCCCTCAGCCCCCCTCATTGCTCCCGAGTTGGAAGCGGCCTAGTATAACTACTAATTTCATATAAAGACCAAATTTCATATATAATCACATATATATTTATATATAATTATATATAATCTTTTTTTCCCGGGTCGTTATAATAAACTCCCGGGGATCCGATAGTTGATAGACCACTTTAAAAAGGGGAACGATAACACGAAAAAGGAGAAAAGAATTACGGGACTTACTACTTGGTGAGTCTCGGAACATGGGTTCCTTCTCGTTGCGTTCGATCTGGCTGGATGGTTTGGGCCCTGTGGATACGCTCTCGTCGATACTCAATGAGTTTAAGTTCGTGCACAGAATTTAATTTAAAACTCAAGATTGGATTTGAATGTGATACTGTTCGTAAAACGGAAGAACTGGAGAAATGAACCGGAGGGAAGAGAATTTGATCTAAGAGAAGCGGTGAACTGTCCGGAGGAAGAGGAGTTGAACTCAGAGAGGGAGTCCCGTGATGTCGCGATTTATATAGGAAAGTTCCAAGGATGAAAAGGGTGGATTTTGTTGTGGGAGGTGTCTGGTTTCCGTTTTGGGAACTTCTCGTTGGCGGGGTGTTTCTAATTTTTGTTTAAAGAATTTCTTATTGGGCGAGATGTTTCTCACCCAAGAGGTAGATTTTTAAGTTTTCGCCTATCCTGGAGAGCTAGAGACGGTTACCGATTTTTGCGGCTGTTTATTGGTGAGTCTTCTCGTAAGGCCCCCACTGTCTTATTGAGGGTGCAACCTATCGCTTCTTCCAGTGACTCATTTTTTTTCGATTATCGCCGATTTCTCTTTTATTAGGGTTCTTTATTTATCTCGCGACCCTGTTTTTATGTTGACAGACGATACATACCCTTCAATCTTAAATGCAAACAGAAACTTCCGCCACGTGTATTTACAGACAAGTCTAAGGCTTTGTTTCCGTTTGTCGGAAACATCGTACGAACAATTTTGAAAGCTCGCTCGATGCAATAAAGATCTTCATCAACCCATTAAGGCCCCTTTGGCGCGTCGTGGCGCCGGGTTTATAGTTATAGGCCCGACAAGGTTGATGAAAATCTGGTCACGTATGCCCCGCCTGTCAGTAATTCGTCATCTGGAAGGTTGCGTTTAGTCGCTTAGGCAAATATGTAGTTTAGTTATATAAAAAAAGGAGATGTACAAGGATCAAGGCTCACTCACCGATCGATAACCGTCCGTGCTCAGTTTACTTATCCTAATCTTAACCCTATTTTATCCAACCAGCCCTTTCGTGTCCCACAAATTTCAAACAGTCGTTTGTTCTGCAAAACAAACGAGCGTGGGATTATCCGCTCCACGCCGGAAAAAAGTTGTTGTGGTAGGGAACCTCAGGTATAAATTTCAGAGCCGCAGCTCATTTGTTCTCGAAACGGCAAACAATCAAAATTTCGGTAGGACACGAAAGTGCATGGTTGGAGGATTACGTCAGTGTTGTGTGAAAGGTAAATGAGCATTTTTTTCGATAAAAATGTATTTTTGTGTAAAATTTAAGCGTATTTGAAATATTTTTGTTGTTAAAAAAAAATTTGACATTCCACAGAGGACTATTATGGCTCAGAGGCAGACGGAAGAGGTGGGGAGGAGCTACGATTATATAAAAAATTTTAATTTTTTTACATAAAAAATATCTGTCACACTTCAAATTCGTCTTTTCTTATTCGGAAATTCTTTTTCTAGCATTCTTAAAGTCCTTAAAGCCCTTCTGTACCATTAAAAAATTACCAAATTTGCGGCGACGAAATTAAGTATTCCTATTTAATTAATAATTATCTCATATTTTTTTTCTTATTCGCACTACTTTTAGCTTTAATTTGCGCTTTGAACCATTAAATTTCGTCAATTTGTTCGTGAGTTATGATTTTTTAAGTAAAACGAGTCGTAACGTGTGTTTGTCAACATATAATTGTTGTAAAAAAATATTTAAATAAATGATTTCCAAATGTTCTTTACATTGATTTTTAGTCGAAGGTACAAAGATATTATAATAATTTTTGGGGAATTTTTCAAAGCTATTAACATTATAAAAAACACGTGCGACTCGAAAGTGCATGGTTGGAGTATTATTGGGGCGAAAAAAACGTTGGATAAAATAGGGTTAAGGGCTTTCTTAAGCGCATAGGAATTTCCGCGAAAAAGGGAAATCGTGGAGTTCGCAGGATGTAACATAACCATTCGTAACATTAATTTTAGAACTATTATTCATTAAATATTTATAAATTTTTTAATGATTTGTTAGCAGAGCGTATTAAAAGAACACAGAGTCAGGAACTGGATACATTTTTATTATGCGTTCTTTGTAACTTGAGAGAGACAAAACTTTTTTAATAGATACGATAGTAATGATAGTAACGATAGTAACAGCGCGAAGAAAAAACATGACAGTAGAGACGCGGTAGTGCTTCGAGTATTCTATAGTGACTCTAATCGTAAACATACGAATACGGAAATTGCATCCTCAACATTCTCCCTCCATTTCGTGTATACGTAGCTGGATCTCCAATAGGCCCAATGCCCAAGGCTTCGCGGCAGCCCTCGTGTTTGGGTGATGAAAACGCCTTTGTAAGCATGTCCGCTACCATCTCTTCGGTAGGAAAGTATTTCAGTTGAATCGTCCCTCTGGATAAAGCCTCGCGAATAAAATGACAACGGATGTCAATATGTTTCGGCGTGATGAATCGGATTTTGAGCCAAATGAGCAGTACCCATGTTGTCGTTGTAAAGGGTAACAGTAGCTAAATTTCCGGGGCCCAATTCTTTCAAAAATTGAACAAAATAAACAGCCTCTTTAGCAGCATCAGTGAGGCCCAGATACTTGGCCTCCGTAGATGACAATGCAACCGTACGTTGTTTTCTTGATCCCCATAAGATTGCGACACCGGCGAGGACGAATGCCATACCAGTGTACGATTTCCTGTAAATTTTGCAGTTTTTCCAGTCGGCGTCGACATAGGCCTATTAGCCCTTCATTGTCTCTGGTGTATTTGAGACCATAATCGATGGTGCCCTTCAAATACCTCAACACGTGCTTTGCAGCTGACCAGTGCGGCTCGTTATAACAATCGTTGAACTGACAAAGAACATTCATGGCGTGCGCAGTGTCCGGACTCGTCCCCATTGTAACATACATGAGAGCGCCGGTGAGTTCCTTGTAAGACATGTTTCCTCCGTTTTCAGTATCGTCTTACTTCAATAGAGTCGATCCAACAATCAATAGCGTCTTAGAAGGTTTGCAGTCAATCATGCCAAACCTATTCAGGACTTCACAAACGTATCCGACCTGAGATATGTAAATATGCTCCTTTTCTTGACGAATCTCGATCCCCAAGCAGTATTTGGCTTTGCCAAGATCCTTAATCTTGAATTGTCGGGATAACTCTCTCTCTTAATTTTTATTTGCTCTCCTTGAATCCTTGGATGCGATAAGAATATCGTCCACGTATATTAGGACGAAGGTTTGACTGTTTTCGTCAACAAATACGCATGGATCAGATTTAGTGAGAACAAGACCAATTGATCGAAGAGTCTCCTTGAGTTTCTTGTACCACTGACGTCCTGCTTGCTTGAGATCGTAGAGAGCTTTATTGAATCGGCAAACCTGGTCACCATCATTTAACTGGAATAACATCTTTTCGGCTTTAAATGCTAAATCAGTGCCGGATTCCTGATGAAACATTTCTTCGAGAAGCTCGAGCTTCGAAATGTAGATTTCCGTGTCTGTATCGCTATTTAAATAGGCCGTTTGTACGTCAAGTTGCGTAATCTCTAAATAAAATGTAGCAGAGAGAGCAACCAAGTCTAAGTGACGATAGCCGTGCACCGGGGCGAACATCTCGCGGAAGTCGATCCCGGGACGCTGCGAAAAACCTCTTGCAACCAGTCTGGCTTTGTAACGTTCTAACGAGCCGTCTGCGCCAAGCTTGCTGCGGAGAACAAACCTCGATCCGATGACTTTGGCGCCTGCAGGTCTTTCAACAATATCTCACGTGTCATTGTCGATCAAGCTCTTTACTTCTTGATGTACAGCGTCCTTCCATTGCTCAGCATTATCGCCGACCATAGCTCGCGAAAAAAGAATTTCGGCTGTGCACATTCCAGAAAAAACATCAAACCAACCGTCCTCGTCGGTATTGTTTGTGGTAGGTAAGGTGGAACCCTACTAGTATATGGGTAGGTATGGGGCATCAAAACAAACCCCCACCACCGTCCCCTCTGGCGCCAGAGGCATGGCCAGACGGTCTGCCCACGTGACCTCGGAGGGCTCTGATTGGCTGCCGCGTGAGGGGTGGGGGTAACGAGGTAATTAAATGGTGCGTTTTGATTGGATACCTCATACCTACCCAGCATCTGATTGGCCCTCCCCTCTGAGGTGTCTGGCGGCATTGAGGGGGTAGCACGTGGTAGACGACTACAAGACAAAAATGGCGGATTCAAATGTCGCGTTTTGATTGGATACCCCGTAGCAACCCAAGCGTCTGATTGGCTCTCCCACCTAAGGGGTTTAGTGTCTTTTTGAGACTGCACGTGGTAGACGACTACGAAACAAAAATGTCGGATTCAAAATAGTAACTAAATGGCGCGTTTTGATTGGATACCCCGTAGCTACTCAAGCTTCTGATTGGCTCTCCCGCCTAAGGTGTTCAGCGTCTTTTTAAGACTGCATGTGGTAGAAAGTTACGCAGAAAAATATCGGAAGAGCCGACCAGCGTCATTTTGCCGGGAGCATGTGGTAGACTACACTAACAAGGGGACCTTCAGGCTAACGGATTTTTGTTTTTTTTTATACTTACTATACTTGTGGTTCATCATCCGGACATCAATTTCCCAAAGCATTAAGGCGCGCTTTTCAGAAAAACTCGAGAAAATCGACTTTGAAGAATTCCGAGCGCGCTATGTACACATAATTTTAATTTTAATGTAAAATTTATCAAATCCATGCTAATTAACAGATATTTAATCATCGTTTTCAATAAAAAACTTACATCTTCTTATTTTAAATTGCCACTCGCTTGAATAATCGTACTTTGTACTTAAGTAATTTTGAAATTCGAATACTTATAATAAATTAAAATTTTGGTACAAAAATGAAAAACGTCAGGTAGGAAATAAAATACTTTTATATTTTTTAAAATTACGAGAAAATACAGCGCAAAAATGATATTAATAAAAATATTGTTTAATTTTTAAAAGTTAATTATATGATATGAAATATATAGTATAAAATATATTGTATACAGTCGTTTTACACGTCAATATTGCACGAACCAGGATGATATTCATCGTAAAAGCAAGGGAAACAGTAAGTTTCACGGCATCTAGCACACCGTACGAACGCAGATACTTTACAGGCGCAAGGTTTTTTAAAATATCTATTGGAAAACATACTTCATTGACGTTCATAAAAATGTCTCTGTCATCACAAAGTTTGAAGCAAACCACGCGTATCGAATCATGTTCTTAAAGATTGGAGAGAACAGCTGGTGATGTTACAATAAATTTAATTTTAATGCAATCTTCATGATTTGATACACGTGGTTCGCTTCAAACTTTTGTGATGACAGAGAAATATCTGTTAATTAGCATGGATTTGATAAATTTTACATTAAAATTAAAATTATGTGTACATAGCGCGCTCGGAATTCTTCAAAGTCGATTTTCTCGAGTTTTTCTGAAAAGCGCGCCTTAATGCTTTGGGAAATTGATGTCCGGGTGATGAACCACAAGTACAGTAAGTATAAAAAAAACAAAAATCCGTTAGCCTGAAGGTCCCCTCGTAAGCTCAAAAAAGGTTACGACGCTAAGATGCCGTCAGAGGTGGATTTTAAGAGCGTTTTGCCTCGAGGGAAAGGGGAAGAAACAAGAACGGTCAGGTTCGCTTTGCGACGTGACGAGTATATGCCGTTTTTAGAGAATAGTTTTTTCCACAAAATGTAAGACAAAAAGAAATAAGGAAGTAAAAGATGGGGGGGGAGAGGGTTAAAGTTGTAAAAAAGAAAAGTAAATGCAGCGTTTCGATTGGCTATCCCGTAGCCGCTCAGCGTCTGATTGGCACAGTCCCGTAGCTGGCTGACGTCATTTCGGCGGGCGCACGCGGTAGGCGACGCTAAGGGCCCGTTCCGTTTCACGCATTGAGCGCATAAACTGCATAGACAATCGTTCCGTTTCAGGTAATGCGCGCATTAGTGGCGCATAGGATTCCCTAGAATCCCACCTCTAACGCGCAACCATCAAGCGCGCATCGGCTACTACAACTCGGACTTGAAGCAGTTAATGCGCGCATGCGCAGATGCGTATTTGCCCCTTTATATAATAACCTTTTAACATTTAATCACGAAGACCGTGCTTTTAACTGTGGAGTGTGAACTATTGCAAATACGTAATACGTACTATTTCTTTCATACGTATCACAGACGCAATGGACGAATTAGTGGAATTTTCCGTGTTAATGGATAACGAAGTATTAACTTTATTTGTAAATAAAGAAACCGCGTCAAGAGCATCAGGAGGTAAAATAAAAAATTTTTTTTTAATAAATTGTATTTTTGTATTAATGTATATGTGTTAATATTTTTCTGTAAAGACAAAAATTTATTGGCGCAACTTGTACAAGATGTAAAAAATAAACAACCAAGTACCCTCCAGCCTGATGAAAATTGTGATACAAACAATTTGAAAGACTTAGGTTAGTTTGTTAAGCACTCTTCAACGTATTTGATATTAATGATATTATATTATATTATATTATTATTTTAATAATATTTTTAGGTGAACTCGGAAAGAATTTTTCATGGCCGGACAGTGCAATGTTTCTACTTATAGAGTTATATCGAGAAAGGGAAGAAGAGTTTCTATTAGGTTTTAAGCGTCACAATATTTTGTGGGCAGAAATTGCTACGATAAGGAATTAACAAACCAGAAATATAATTTAAGTGGACTGCAGTGTTCAAATAAGTGGGCAGGACTGAAGCGCACATATAAAAATATTTCAGACCATAAAAAACGGAGTGGCAATTGTCGAAGCTCATGGGCATTTTTTTCGGTAATTATACATTTTATAAATATGCACACATTTAATACCAACGTTTTAATTCTAAAAACCTTTCTTGCATTATATTTGCTTTTCTGCATATATATTAATAATCATAGACAAAAATATATTATTGAATTTCCATTTTCATTGTAATTATTTGAGTTTGGAATTGAAGACGAATTTTGGGACTAGGTGCATATATTACACAGGACCACAAAAAATTTTTTTGGAAAATCAACTGGGATCAGAGTAGGTGTTTCTTATAGATTTTGGGTCACTGAATCCGAATTCGTAAACCGTTTTGCTTCATCACGTCTAGATTTTTAAATAATCGAGAAAAATAGCGGAAAATCTGTGAAAATTGAAATAAACATTTGAAGAAAGAGCAAAAGTATAACATCAAAGAAAGAGAAAAAGTATAACATCAAAATGCGGTCACAGAACTGATTTAAATATATTTTGGTAAGTTAAATAAAGTGCAAAAAAAGGAGGATGTTAAAAAAGGGCCGATTTTAGCCCAAAAAGGCGTAAGTAAAAGAAATAGTGTTTTTTGTAGATTTTGATCTTCTGAATACGATAAAGCTATTAAAAAGTTCGTGGTGCTTGGAGAACACCTCGAAAATTGAGCATAAACGTGATGTATTTACAGAAATTCGGATGATATATGCTGTATCATAAAATGTACTAGTGAAAGATTTTTTGGGGAGAGGGAAAAGGGGGAAGAAAGAGTGTATTGTGTGGTTGCGCGCGCGCGCGTGTGCGTGTGCGTGTGCGTGTGCGTGTGCGTGTGCGTGTGCGTGTGCGTGTGTGTGTGCATGTGTGTGTGTGTGTGTGTGTGTGTGTATACAAAGTATAATATTACTAGTTTATATTGTGTGCGTTTTCCAACAAGCGACACAAGTCGACACAAACGTCGTTCTATCTTTCTTTTTTGGCAATGAGTAACAAAAACAAAACAACACTTGTGTCGCACTATATGTTGATATATATAACGGTTTGAATTCAATTAAGTATTATTTCTAATAGCTTCTTAGTTTTGTTATACATTAGTCTTAAAGTTCTAATGTATTCTTCCTTTCTTAATAATATTTTTTGAAATTAGATCCAGCTAAAAAAAAGAAGAGTCGAGGCCAGAAAATTATATTGCCGATATTCGTCAAGAAAGGGAGGTGATAAAGACACAACGGAATGAAGAAAGAAAAGCTGAGCGTGCAAGAATGCACGAAGATCGAATGAAAATAGAGCAGTCATTGGTGGATATTTTACATAAGTTAGCTGCTGCTTAGAAGTAAAAGACTCATATCTTATTATCCTATTAAGTATTATGGGTGCTCCTACTTTTATATTGGTATTCTACCTTATTCTAACTTACAAGGGAACGGTCGGAAGTGTCCCTACCCGATTTGGATGCGCTTTGGATATGTTGTTGAGCATCAAAAAATATTAGACTCGTATTTTTTTTTTCTGCGTATCTCGACGTTTATTGGTTGAAAAAATCCCTAAAAAATAACGACCGATTTGGATGCCCTTTGGATATGTTGTTGAGCATCAAAAAACATTAGACACGTGTTTTTTTTTAGCTGCGTATCTCGACGTTTAGGGGTTGAAACAACCTTTTTTTAGCTGCGTATCTCGACGTTTAGGGGTTGAAACAACCCCTTGAAAATAACGACCGATTTGGATATGTTATAGAGCATCAAAAAACATTAGACACGTGTTTTTTTTAGCTGCGTATCTCGACGTTTAGGGGTTGAAACAACCCCTTGAAAATAACGGATTTTATAGTTTTTAGCGAATATCTTTGAAAATATAAGGCGTAACGACAAAACATTTGTACGAAATGTTTATGGCTTTTTGTGCTCTTTACAATGGCGTAATCAGATTTTTCAAATTTGTCACATTTTTTAATTTAACCCCACCCCCACCTATTATTTTTGCCAAATATAACAATTTTTCCAACGCAAATACCATTATTAGATTTTTGGCAAGACGAGATGATATGTGGTATAGGCGTCGCGCTGTAGGTAGGTGTTGCGTTATTTCCGTTCAGTTGCGCCGTACGCTTAAAAATTTCCATTTCAACTCCGGGATGACCGAAAGCGCTGATGCAAAGGCTAGCGCAAGGCACTGACAGCGAGAGGTTAACGCTATTTCGAGAGTCCTAGACTAGCAACGGAATGTCGACTCCGACATTATAAATATCGCCGAATTGTAAGATCGGGCGGGCAGTCGCAAATCATAATCTAAACGAACACGTGCGTCACATTAACCGCTACAATAATATACTATCCCGCTTACGGCACAACAAAATCAACAACCAAATTCACGCATTTGAATATCATTTGCTTGTGTCATAATTCCGAAAAGCAAGCATTTCGGATCATAAGTCTGAAGTGTAAAGAACTGTGTTGTACGCTGTCGTTTTGTGAACATGTAAGGGCATTTTTATTGTTAACTTTTATTGGTTTCTTACGCTTGTTACTTTTTTCTTTGATATTGAATATTGAATATAATTTTTTATTCAGCTCTTACTCAATTCTTTGCCAGTCTTGCCAGTGACTATATAATCTCTTTTGTTCATAAAATGTCACGTTGTAAGCACCTACTATAATATATTGTGCACCAAGGAGAGAAAGCAGCGTTTTTCAGACGAGTGTGATTTGCCGCTCTCGCCTTTGGCTCGGGTGGCAAACTTCACACTCGTCTGAAAAACGCTGCTTTCTCTCCTTGGTGCACAATATACTATAGTAGGTGCTTACAACGTGACATTTCATGAACAAAAAAGATTATATAGTCACTGGCAAGACTGGCAAAGAATTGAGTTAGAGCTGAATAAAAAATTATATTCAATATTCCGTTGCTAGTCTAGGACTCTCGAAATAGCGTTAACCTCTCGCTGTCAGTGCTTTGCGCTAGCCTTTGCATCAGCGCTTTCGGTCATCCCGGAGTTGAAATGAAAATTTTTAAGGGTACGGCGCAACTGAACAGAAATAACGCAACACCTACCTACAGCGCGACGCCTATACCACATATCATCTCGTCTTGCCAAAAATCTAATAATGGTATCATAATAAAAATACACATGGATGTATTTGGCATTTGACGCTCTTAAATTTGCGTTGGAAAAATTGTTATATTTGGCAAAAATAATAGGTGGGGGTGGGGTTAAATTAAAAAATGTGACAAATTTGAAATATCTGATTACGCCATTGTAAAGAGCACAAAAAGCCATAAACATTTCGTACAAATGTTTTGTCGTTCCGCCTTATATTTTCAAAGATATTTCGCTAAAACTATAAAATCCGTTATTTTCAAGGGGTTGTTTCAACCCCTAAACGTCGAGATACGCAGCTAAAAAAAGGTTGTTTCAACCCCTAAACGTCGAGATACGCAGCTAAAAAAAAACACGTGTCTAATGTTTTTTGATGCTCAACAACATATCCAAAGGGCATCCAAATCGGTCGTTATTTTTTAGGGATTTTTTCAACCAATAAACGTCGAGATACGCAGAAAAAAAAATACGAGTCTAATATTTTTTGATGCTCAACAACATATCCAAAGCGCATCCAAATCGGGTAGGGACACTTCCGACCGTTCCCTTGTTAGTCAGCTACTGCTTAATCTAAATGGTGCGTGAGTAGGAGTTGGCCCAAGATTTGTGAATCGCAAGAAGGTAAAGGAAGAATGGACACGAGCTTCATGTTTTAACGTATATACATATATTTACATATCTACATGTGTTCGTGTGCTAGTGTGAGCGGCGATATTTCACGAGGGTACCTCTCCGGTACTTTGTTTGGGTCGAGGCGTCACACTGTGGTCTCCTCGGGCTTGTCTGTGTTCCTGTCGAACGTGGAGAGGAGGTTGCCGACCTCAAGTCCTGTGTAGAAGTGACGGCGTCGCGTGTGCTCTTCCTGGCCCTCGCTCCTCTAGGCTTTTGCGTTTGCTGGCGTTTGGGCTGAGGAGGATGTCGCCTCGTGCGTCGGCGACGTGCTTGTCACGGTGGTGGTACTTGTAGAGAGCTCCGGTTTGCGTTTCCGGTTTACCACGACCTGCAGCGGCAACGGTTGTGTCCGCTGGCGTTTCGTGGGGTCGCCATGTCGGGACCGTTCCTTCACTAGGCGCCGCGTTTCTTCCTCGCCGAGGAGTATGACCTTCCGGGCGTCCTGTGCCGGTGCCGGGCAACCAGGGATGGCGTCCTGGTTGGCGTCTCGCGCCTCCGTTGGGCGATCCTGCGCCGTGGTTAGGCTGCTTGGCGACTCGCGCCGTGTGCCGGCGTCTCGCGCCTCCGTTGGGCGACCAAGCGCCGTTGATTGGCTGGCAGGCGACTCGCGCCGTGTGCCGGCGTCCTGCGCCTCCGTTGGGCGACCAAACTCCGTCGATTGGCTGGCAGGCGACTCGCGCCGTGTGCCGGCGTCTTGCGCCTCCGTTGGGCGACCAAGCGCCGTTAGTTCGCCGGTGAGCTTTTGTGTGTACTTAGAGTACCTCACGCACTACTGCCGACGGGCAATTGCTTGCCCCAAAAAGAGATACGTGATCTCCTATATAGGCGTCTAACGCCGAAAAGAAGATATCAGGCCCCGTAGGGGGTCCCCTGATATAGCGGTCGAGACGAAACTTTGAACTTGAGAAGATGCCCCGGCGCTGCGACGCCTAGCGGCGTCGATGTGAACTGCCGGTAACGCAGATCTCGCGCGGGCGTATATCGTTAGTGGCGCGTATGCCGCCACAAGCATTTTAAAGAGTTTATAAGGACCATTCTACAATACGTCGCAAACGCCTCGTCGCCGGTCGCGAGGGATAGCAACTGCTAGTTGAGAATTGTTATTCCCGATTGCCGATTACCAATTGCTATTGCTCAAAAGTTAAAAATTTTTTAACTTTTTTTTAGTGACTGCCAAGCGCAACCAAAAATAACTTATAAGCAGTTGCTATTCTTCGTGATTGGCAACGGGACGTTTGTGATCTATTGTAGAATAGCCCTAACAGTTTAATGAGTTTGAAAAGTATATGAGTTTAAAAAGTATGCGCATATTTCGTCGATCTAACATGCAAACCTTGTAACTCAGTTTTTTAAATGAGTTTTTATTTAAATACGGGGTGAGTGCAAAAATTCACATAATACGTTAAAATTGAGAATGTGATGACTTGATATGTGATATTCGACAGTTTAATCTGTAATAAAGTTTTTCATGGAGATACAGTATTACTTACAAGTAGTTATAGCAGGCCGATTCTAACTAGGGAGCTCCGAGGGAGGTGAGGGAGGGGGGGTATCGGATTGCGCGGGGGGTAAGGGGGAAGGGAGAGGGGGCGGGGTATCGGATTACACAAGGGTATCGGATTACAAGGAGATAACGCGGGGGGTGAGGGGGAAGGGGAAGGGGACGGGATATCGGATTTCAAGGATATCGGATTACGCGGGGAAGGGGGAAGGGGGCAGGGTGACCTTGACCTTGACACGTGTATGACTCACCAGGATGACTCACCAGGATGACTCATCAGGATGACTCATCAGGATGACTCATATCCGGTATGACGTCACCGGGATGACTCACCGCGTGTATGACTCACCTGCGCGCGAGTAGGCCCGCGCGGGGGGGTCCGCGTTCGCGTGGGGTGCGCGGTCGCGCCGCGGGGTCAGCGTTCGCAACAACGCCGCTAGGCGGCGCACAATGGGTAAGATTAACTCGATAGCGCACCGCGTAAGAGCGTGTTTTGTCGGTCGGTTATGTCGATGACGCGTCGAACCTGTCGGGACATGTTTCGCGGGCGCCGTAAACAAATTTTTTTCCAGGAAAAGGGGGGGTGGTTATCGCGTAGACTAAACAATCTATCTACGCAGTACGCGAGACAAAGGAAAAGATCTTTCAAGATTCAATTGGAGCGAGAGAGAGGGCAAAGGGTATATAACGAGGGATGAAGCGTCAAGCCGCA
The DNA here is from genome assembly GCA_035220575.1 of Temnothorax rugatulus. Lineage (NCBI taxonomy): Eukaryota > Metazoa > Arthropoda > Insecta > Hymenoptera > Formicidae > Temnothorax > Temnothorax rugatulus. The sequence goes on along the minus strand of JASTWL010000711.1, from coordinate 6,158 downwards.
GTAGCAGTATGATTTGAGAGCATATTTGCAGCGATACATCGGTCGAAAAGTATTGCGGTTTATTTTATGGTTGAACACGTTATCGCGTGCAAGTGCTCCGTGAAAGAGACTTTGTGAAGCGATTTAATAAAAAGAACAGTGCGAAATAGATCAAACATGGAACATGCGGAGCAAACCGAACGCGATCTATTGGAGCTGTCCGACCAAATCGCTACCTTGAATTTTTCACATGGGCGCTGCAATGCGCGGAATTCGTCGAGCAGCTCGAGGCACGCAGTAGTGCCAAACGTCCGCAGCTCTCAATCGGGCAGAGGCAATCGTTGGTTGCCAGAATCGCGCGACTCGAGGGTGCGAAGTCACGATTGGAAAGACAATTCATCCGTAGCGGTGGTGATTATGCGGACGCCGGTAACAGTGGTGACACGCGCGCGGCAGAACTCATATGGCGAGAGATAGATGCCGCGTTCGAAACGCGGATAATGATCGGCACGGTAATTAATACAGACCATATGGAACCGCGACAGTCTTTGGAAGACGCGTGCAGCGTAGTGCTCAAGTGAGTGCGAGACATTATAAAAACACATAACTGTGTCAAAGTGAACACCGCGTTCAACGGGGAGTTTGTGGCGGGCAATAAACGTGCCAATAAGAGTCTGAACACAAAAAACAAAGAACTCTGTCGTACATCGATCTTGGGCGAGTGGTACGAGCGGGACGTTATCGAGCCCACATTAGCGTCCCTCGAGGAGTTCCAGGAGCGCGACAGTGGATGGGCGTTGACGCGAATCCTGAATTTGACGGTGAACGTCAACAGGTACAATCCTTTGCGCGCGGGGTGTCACTTGAAATTGCCTCAAGACATTAAAACTGTAACGATGCACCCCGAATACAAGCATCGATCCCGGCAACCACCCGCCGGATACCGCCCGATCGACCACCCGTCGGGTGAGAACAGGGCGCGGTGCGCCCACACATTTTTTAAACACTCCACCGGCCCCGGGTGCGCGGGCAAAACGCGGCACCGGGGCCTTCTCCTCGCGCGGCGCCGACGAACGCCGAGGGGAGCCGAACCGCGCCGAAGGCAGGCGCGCGTCCGCACGCCCCACTCGGCGCGCCTGACGATCAGCCTCCCTCCCACCGGGCCCGCCGAACCGGGATATATAAGCCGACGCGCCGGCGAGAAAAGACACTTCGTCTCCGCTCCAGCATTCCGCTGTTCCCGATGAAGCCTACCCGACCGATTTCCTAGGCGACACACAAAACGAGGTTCGGAGCTCCGAGTCTCGACCGAGTGCTCTCGGGTGTTCCCGACTTCTTTCACGCTACCCCGACGACGCGGCTACGCGGGGTCGAGCACGCTCGGCCTCGTAACGAGGGCTCTCGTAACCGCGGCTCGGGGCCCCAGCATCCTTGATACCGCGGATCCTAAGATATCGCGTTCCGTAATCGTAATACCGCGTCCCGTAGCGTTACCATAGCGTATCGAGTACATCGGCACTACCTTTCGTTGTAGATACCGCGTTCCGTAATCGTAATACCGCGTCCCGTAGCTTTACCGTACCGCATCGAGTGCATCTGCACTGCCTTTCGCCGTAGATATCGCGTTCCGTAATTGTAAGACCGCGTGTCAACCCGTTATTGTGATACCGCGTGCCGTCACCGCTGACTCGCGTACCGCGTTCTGCCATCCCGCGCCGAGTGCACCGGCACGGATTTTCGTTGTACATATCGCGTTCTTTAATTGTAATACCGCGACCCGTTACTGGATTGTAATCCCGCGTGCCGACGCGTTCTGTATGTACCCAAATGAATAAACTTGTCTTGTGTGCATTGTAATCTGATTATTGCCTCTGGGCCATCCGTCGAACTCCTGATCCGGCGAGCTAGTCCGCGTACGACCCAGTGATGGCAGTTTTTGAAGCCCAGTACCACGGTGCTGTTGGGGTGGGGGAACCCCACTACAAGCTCGCGCCGTGTCCGTGTGCGCTCCGCGCTCGGCTCTGCTTCGGGTCTTAGAGACGAGCAGACATATTATGTTCCTTCTCCTTTCCTCCTATTCAGCCACGAAAGCGACACGCGACGCGCTTCGCTTCTGTTACGCGTTGAATGCCTTTTCTAGATATATGTATATGTTGCGCTCCGGCGGCTTCCGCACGCTCACTATGCACTCCCGCACTTGCTCGCGCATTTACTTGCGATCCGCGGAATAAGAGACACAGATTTAACAAGGAAAGGATGATTTATTGCGAATGTTTACAAATCAGAACGAGAACCGAAACGTCCGCTCGAGTTTCAGTGCGAAGGAAATCTGACAGCCGGGCTGTATAAACAACACATAGCAACGCCCGTTGCTAAAGACGCTCCACGGCGGAAAATATCGGTTGAAGCAGACGAACTCAGCGCGAATGCAACACACACACAATATATATATATATATATATATATATATATATATATATAATTTTCTAACTTTTATATATATATATATATATATATATATATATATATATATATATATACAGGGTGAATCTTAATGGTTGCACCAACTTTTTACCATGGGAGATGAGTTACCGACTGCAACTGTAATGAAACGACGATCCATAGGTGACAGCAGCTTGAATCGACCGCTTCAATCGACGAGTCCGAGGTGATGTACAGGCAAGTTAAAAACTGTGAACGTATATCGTACGTACATACGTACTCTTCTAATATATCCAACCGTCTTATGCATTTTTTTTTTACATATAATTTTATTTAATTTAATAACATGATTTCTTATTATTCTCCATCTATGCGCAACGTATCTGCCGCATCTATCCACTACGTTTACGTGTCGTTTACGCGGAGTAAATTATCGTAAGTTACTACAGAAGTAACGCTCGCGTAAACATAGTAATAGAAAGAGATATCTTTTGTATCTGTTACTACGTTTACGCGAGCGTTACTTCTGAAGTAACTTATGATAATTATTCCTTCGCGTAAATGGGATTTTTCTTCGCGTAAACGGGATTTTGTAGTAACTTACGATAATTTACTCCGCGTAAACGGGTGAATTATCATAAATTACTACAGAAGTAACGCTCGTGTAAACGTAGTATGTGTATCTTTCATATGCGATTTTTTTTTTAAATACTTATATTTTAATAAAGTTTTACTTGGTGGCGATTTCTTTTTACGCTTACGCGGAATATTTTAGCGCGTAAAGAAAGAATTGGATATAAGCGGCAAAAATATAAAAAGAAACTTGAGTCGCCAGTGAATAATTAACAATTAATAACAAAATTATGTTTGATAAACTAGCAAATTTTATTATTTAAAGGGTATGGCCACTGTGTAGCGCGCATAAAAACATTTTGTGCATTTTTAACAATTTTTTTTGTATGAAAAAATAATTTATTTATAAAATCAATTACAGGGCTGTTAAATGTAATAATAAAGCTATAAAATAAATTGTTTTTGTATTTTTTCAGCCACAAAATGGCAGAAATTACAGCCAGTTGCTTTTAGCGTCCTTTTTTTTTAAGCGCTCCGCGGCGAGACGAATAACTTCGATAATTTTCATCCGATTGACTTCAAATTTTGATATGATCTTTCTAATTACATTTTGCAGAGAAGTACGTAAAGATTTTTCAAAATATTGATTTTTTTGAAAATGGTAGGCATTTAAAGTAAAAAGTTGAATTTTTAGTGAAAATTTTTCGTATAAAACTGCTCATAAAATGAAAAGTTTTTAATTAATCAAAAATTCCCTACGTACTTCTCTGCGAAATGTAATTAGAAAGATCATATCAAAATTTGAAGTCAATCGGATGAAAATTGTGGAAGTTATTTGTCCCGCCGCGGAGCGCCTAAAAAAGAAAGACGCTAAAAGCAACTGACTGTAGTTGGCCATTTTGTGGCAGAAAAAATACGAAAAAAAAATTTTTTATAGCTTTGTTATTACATTTAACAGCCCTGTAATTAGTTTTATGAATAAATTATTTTTTCATACAAAAAAAATTGTTAAAAATGCACATGATTTTATGCGCGCTACAAACGCGCTTCAAACGTGCAAAAACTCACAAATATTATTAGTCAGACAGAATTGCCAAAGTACGTTGAATTTAAAAACTGAACGTCAAAAATTATGGCACGCAACAATGAGTATAAGTCGCAAATTTATACTATAAATAAAAAATTTACATATTTGTGCGTTAATTTCACAGTAAGAAAACAATTTGAACTGCATTATTGTTATTAGTTTGTGTCAAAGGACATATGTCATATCCGTGCAGTGGTAACATTTTAACTGACGAGACCGGACAAGTAATGAACAATAACGTCAATATTAATTTAAATTGTGTACATCTTGCGGGCATGAATTTTGATTGGGAGAAGCCAGAAATAATGCATAGGGAGAAGCAGATTAGAAAGAGGGAATTAGCGGAGATGTCTTTTATTAAAAAATTTGACGATACATCAATTTACAAAAAGACATGGAGAGTCTCAACGCTCTCTACGAACAAATCATAAAAGAAACGTAATTTTATCTTTTTTCTCTCTGTTTCTCTCTTCACAATTTAGCTTAATATTGACGTTATTGTTTATTACTTGTCCGATTTCATCAGTTAAAATGTTACCACCGCACGGATATGACATATGTCCTTTGACACAAACTAATAACGATAATGCAGTTCAAATTGTTTCTTACTGTGAAATTAACGCACAAATATGTAAGTTTTTGATTTATAGTATAAATTTGCGACTTATACTCATTGTTGCGTGCCATAATTTTTGACGTTCAGTTTTTAAATTCGACGTACTTTGGCAATTATGTCTGATTAATAATATTTGTGAGTTTCTGCACGTTTGAAAAGGATCAAAATCTGCGGTCAAAACGTAGCGTTTAAATAATAAAATTCGCAAGTTTGGTCGAACACAATCTTGTTATTAAAAATATATAAATATTCTACTATTCTTATACAAAATTGAGCAATTCTACTTTTCGACAAGAAAAGAAATATTCTGTAAACTTTATGGATATAAAAGTAATAAACACAATTAAGAATTTTAATTGACTATGACTGGCAATGATTATAATCGTGGCAACAATTATAATCGTCGTGACATATCGTCACTCCGTTTCAACAAGGATTCTTGATCATTCAAACGCCGATGTAATTTTAGATGTAATTTTTCGCAATAAATTTAATTAATTAATTAAAATGCTTATATTATAAGCATCTAAAATTCCATCAGCGTTTGAATGACCAAGAATCCTTGGTTGAAACGGAGTGACGATATGTCACGGCGATTATAATTGTTGCCACGCTTATAATCATTGCCAGTCATAGTCAATTAAAAATTCTTAATTGTGTTTATTATTCGCTGGCGAAGAAAATGTTACTTATTTGATAAAAGTAATAACTTGAAAAATGATAAGTAATAACGGTGGACTTCCACACCACCCTTGAGATACCACCAATGGCGCGTTAGGTTTTTTTAAAGTGGACCTTCGCCTGGAGCCATATTGTACCACTTTTGACCTTTTTCAGTATAAAAGTTCAAATGGATAAATTGATGTCATATTGCGTAAGAGCACACGCAGATGAAAAATTACATCAGCGTGTGACCGCGCGCAACACATCACCAATTTATCACATTTTTACTTTAATAGGTGCTCGAAATGACCCCCTTCCATTCTCTCACAAAATGTAGCCCTTGTCAAAATTGCACGACGCACCCGGCGCAAGACCTGTGGAGTTATTGCACGGCAAGCTCGTACAATTCGATCCCGCAGATCTTGAGCGTTAGCAGGTCGCGTCGCGTAGACTTGCTGCTTAAGATGACCCCACAGAAAAAAGTCTAGCGGTGTGAGGTCTGGTGAACGCGGTGGCCATTCGTGGGGACCATGAAGTCCGATCCAACGGTTACCGAATTTCTCATTTAATAAATCCCTTGTTGCCCTGGCAGTGTGTGCTGGGTGGCCATCCTGTTGGAACCACATGTTAACACGTAATTCCAACGGCACCTCATCCAACAAGTCAACAAGTTCATTGTTGAGAAATCTTCGGTATCGGTCACCATCGATCCTGTCATCAATAAATTGTGGCCCAATGATGTGGTCTCCGAGAATACCCGCCCAAACGTTCACCGACCACCTGACTTGTGTATGCGCT